>JAAAQI020147169.1:0-11208 GCA_011800005.2 Stichodactyla mertensii
GCGAGAATACACAACCAACTCTTTAGCAGTAAATGAACCTAAAACATAAAGATTTGAACAGCTAATTTTTATACTTCGACCCTGTAAACGTTAATCTCAACAAGCAAAAATATTTCAACCCCCTTAAAAAAATTTCGTTCACTTTTGGCAGTAATGGTTTGCCATAATTTATCTAACTATTCAACAGTGTGACTAAAAGCACTCTAAGTGCATTTTTTTATCTTAAGTGCATTATTACTGTTATGTTTAATTCAATATGTTTAATCTCTATTAACTATGGTTTAATTTGATTCTAATTTATCATTATGGTTTGAATATATTGATATTACTATTATACATTTCAAAGGTCATTATCTACTTAGTGCCCCTATAGACCTTGATGGAGGAGGTACGATGGACACAACTAAAAGCTGTGATGGCTGTAAGATTAAAAGTATTATGTACTACTTTGATAGCAAATGGAATGACATATCAAAATGTGGTTGGAAAATTGAGAAAAATGGAGTAAGTTTATTATTAGTTATTTTTTTTCTCAGAATTTATTTTAAAGTATTCTCTTTTACAGTACCAGCTAGTAAGACTATTATATTACCAGTATGCACCTATCAAAGTAAACCCTGACGGGGCAGGGGGTAGTGCAGCCGAGGGTTCAGGATTGATCAAAGGCTACAAATTTTTGTCAAAATCCTGAGGGTAGGGAAACAAACACAGATCAAATGAACACAAATGCCTGAACCCCAAGGAGAAAACATACCTAATGATAAGTCAGTGTTGGCCATCAATTGTGAAAAGCACATGTAATTCATGTTTGCTTGGAAGCTGGTTCAATCAAATGCCTCGACCCTCGGGACCCATAAAACAATCAAATGCCCACCTGAGGGAACAGTCCACTAACATTTTCAAATACCCATCTTTTGCCTGCACTCCCCCACCCCTCAGGGTTTACTTTGATAGGTGCATTAAATGTACTTGCTACAGTGATTATGATGATGATATTATGATTACAATTAATGATTATTGTTATTATTAGAGTTTAAAGTGGCCTCCAGTGAATATAAACCAGGCTAAAGGAAAAATACTAAAGATCCAACTTAAAAATTGTAAACTTAAATCAAATAAATCAACATGTTCATGGGGATCTAGAGCTTTAAAAATATTTATCAAATCAAAAGGAAATTGTAAGTATACAAATTATATTTATTCAAAAATTATTATAATTCTTAAATGTTGGAACTTAATAAGGTGGCAAACAAATAGGGCTTTATGAACTAAAGGAGAGTGCTACATTGTATAATAACCTAGGATACAGGGAGCCCACTTAAGATAATTAAGTGAAAACGAAAAATTCATTTATCCTGAAATGTTAATGAAAAGAAAAAAAAATTAAGTGAAAAACTAGTAAAACATTTTTTAAAACATGGAATTTAGTTTTCCTACACGATATCCCTAACAATGTGTGGTTGATCAGTCCTATTGCCCTTATGTAGATAAATAGATTGTAAATGGTGGGAAGAAATACTCAGATCATGAGTTATGTAGGAAATTCTGTTATGGAACAGGATTTCACTGTCTCCTTTACCTCAAAATCCCCCAAAAATTGGCCAAAATGATCCTTAAACTGGGGTTTAACCAGTCATGTGGCCTGGTGGTAGAGTATCTGCCTCATGACTGGGAGGTTGTGGGTTTGAGCCCTGGCTGTGTCATACCAAAGATGTTAAAAATGGAACATACTGCCTGCCAGCTTGGTACTCAGTATAAATGGTATGGAGTATGGCCTAGGGCTATGGAAACGGAGATAGGCGCTGCCCTACACATCACTAACTTGATGTGGGAAGGAATTTAACTTTAACTTTCAGCTCTTCCTTGAAGTTTTGTAGTCAAAATCCCATGTAAAAAGTCATTTTCATCAATTTTCAATTCCAGAAAAGCTGCAAAAGTGTTGTACAGTCAAAGTAGTCAAAATGACATGTAGTTTTTCAGCTACAAAACTTTGGGGAAGACTGGAAAGACTTCTAAAGAATGAATTGGACTCCATTTTGGAGATCATTTTGATTACATTTTTTGGGGCGTTTGAGGTGAAAAGATGATAAAATCATGTTTTGTTTTTCAATATAACAGGCTGGAGAATTTACTTAATGCTTCTCAGCTTTACAATGTATTTCTATTTAGGATTGAATAAAACAACCATATAGGGAAATCATATTGGAAAACTATTAAACTTAAATGGTTTAAAAAGTGCTCCAGTTGTTTTTTGCTTTTTTGTTTTGCTTAATTTTTTGGGTTTTCTTGTGTTAATTAGTTACATATAGTACACCATATCATGAATTCAAAGTAAAGAAAATAAAATTTTCTTTACTTTGGATTTTATTTTCCTTTACATGGTAAACCCTTATTTTAGTTGTAAATTATTTTCCAGGTTCTCCTCATCCTGTCCTTTCTTTATTATGTATTTTATAGACTCTATAAATTTAGATGCATCAGTCTCAACACCCTCTTCATCTCCTTTGCTTCCAACACCATCTTTGACAGGAATAAGTGCAATGACTTCATCTTTACAAGATACATCAATGACTTCACAAATTTCTTTGCGAGTGCCTACCACAAGTGTGTTTATGGGTTCTCAATATGTGTGCAGTGATAGCATTAATTGTCAAAGTTCAACAGGTTTGTTAGCTTAAGAACATTTCATTCATTTTCGAATTGTTTACCACTGATAAAGTTTATTTGATATTTGTGAATATCTTAAATGACATTAATATGTTGTATTCAAAGACTTTGAAACAATTGTCAGTGGTAAAATTAGTTGTGTATAAAATAATATGCTACATATTTAAATAAAACTAAGTATATAATTTATGTAGGCCCAATGCTAAGATGGCTTGTTTCCATCATTCTGGTCATTGCGATTTGTTGTTCCGATCAGTTTCGATTCTGGTTCCGGTGGTTCCAGTTGTTCCGGTGATTCCGTTCTGGTGGTTTCGTTCCAGTATTCTGGGTTTTATCACATGCCCCAAGAACTCCATTAAGACGGAAGTGATGACGATGGACTAAACACTGGAAGTACAGAGAAGGCCGAAAGTGAAAAAGCACTGACCGCTGAAGAAATCATCGAGCAATATAAAGACGTGTTTGAGGGTGAACTGGGAATGCTCGAAGGAAAACTACACTTTAACTGTAGACCCTACAGTGCCACCTCATATTGTTTCATCAAGACTTGTACCATTTGCACTGAGACCTAAGCTAAAGGCAGAGCTAGAGAGACTGACAGACTTGGGGGTACTAAAGCCTGTTGATGAACCGACAGACTGGGTAAGTAACCTAGTTGTTGCGACTAAAGACTCAGGAGATCTGAGACTTTGCTTAGACCCCAAACCCCTCAACAAAGCCTTGAAGAGAGAACGCTATCCACTACCATTAATCAATGATGTCTTTCCTGACCTATCGAAGGCCAAGGTCTTCACAAAAGTTGACGCCCGCAATGGATACTGGCACGTGCAACTAGACGAAGAGTCAAGCAAACTCACTACATTTGACATGCCCTATGGCAGATATCGCTGGATGAGACTCCCCTTTGGCATCAGCATGGCCAATGAGATATTTCAAAAGAAATTGAATCAAGCACTTGATTGACTTGAAGGTGTACTAACTGTGCACGACGACATGGTTGTCCACAGAGTGGGAAAGACGGAAGAAGAGGCAACAACTGATCACAATAAGAAGCTCCACCACTTCCTGCAATAGTGTAAGGACAAGGGCATGAAACTCAACAAGAAAAAGCTCAAGTTGAAGTGCCTATCTTGGCCATTTGGTCACAGAGAATGGCCTCAAGCCAGATCCAGAGAAGATAGAGGCAGTGCAGAGAATACCAAAGCCCACTGATGTGAAGGGGGTACAATGATTCTGTGGCTTTGTCAACTATCTTGCCAAGTTCTTGCCCCGACTAGCTGAGGTACTGGGGCCAATTCAGCAGCTGACACGGAGAGATGTTGAATGGCAGTGGCAACCTGAACATGACGCAGCATTTGAGCAAGTGAAGGAGATGATCACAACTGCACCACTACTGAAGTACTATGACCCAACAGAGGAGTTAACATTACAGTGTGACGCCAGTGATAAAGGACTTGCTGCTGCTCTCTTGCAAAAGGGACAGCCCATAGCCTATGCTAGCCTATGCTAGCCACGCTCTAACTGAGACAGAGACGCGGTATGCTCAAATTGAGAAGGAGATGCTGGCGGTAGTATATGCGCTACAGAAATTTGACCAGTACGTATATGGTTGACACATAACAATACAGAGTGATCACAAACCTCTGCAAGCAATAGCGAAGAAACCGCTGAGAAGTGCACCAAAGAGACTGCAAGGTATGCTGTTGAAGGTGCAAAAGTATGACACAACGATCATCTACAAACTGGGAACCAGAAATGCACCTGGCTGATACTTTGAGCAGAGCACATCTGGCATGAAGTAGAAATACCCAAGGAGAGTTTGAGAGGGTCTGTGAAGCTCCTTCCAGTGACTGATGAGAGGTTAGAAGAGCTCAAACATGTAACTCAGAATGATGATGTAATTGCAGAAGCTAAAGGAAGTCATGCAAATTGGCTGACCGGATGAAAAGAAAGATCTTGAAGAAGTGTTTCTAGTGCCCTATTTCAGCTTCCATGTTGAGATGAGTGTATACAATGGGCTGGTCTTCAGAGGTGAGCAGCTTGTCATACCAAAACAGATGTGCCCTAAGATGGAGTGACTGCACAGCTTGCACATCGGCATAAACTGATGCTTAAGGAGACCCCGAGAGTTGATGTGCTGGCCTGCAATGACATCAGAGATCAAGGAGTATGTGTCTCAATGCAAAGCGTGCAGCAAATATGAGATGAGACAGCAGAAAGAGACGCTGATGAGCCATGAGATTACAGAACGTCCATGGGAAAAAGTTGGTACAGACCTGTACATGATTGATGGCAAGGAATACCTTATCACTGATAACTATTTTTCCAACTTCTGGGAAATAGATCCCCTACCCGACACAAGAGCCAACACTTTAATCAAGAAACTCAAGTGTCACTTTGCCAGACAAGGTATTCCAGATACAGTCATCAGTGACAATGGTCCACAATTTGCCTGTGAGAAGTTCCAGGAATTTGCAATAACAGAATGGGGCTTTGAACACCGCACAGGAAGTTCTGGACACCAGCAAACCAATGGCAAAGCTGAGGCAGCTGTAAAGGAAGCAAAGAGACTCCTACAAAAGGCCAAGGAAACCAGTGGAGACATCTACCTGGCAGTATTAGCACTCCAAAACACACCAACGGAATCCATGTGCACCAGCCCTGCCCAACAATTATTAGGACAGTGATGCAAGACTCGACTACTTCCAATGACCAAGCAGCTTTTAGCACCACCAAGCATACATTCAGACTCTGTGCGAAAGGAGGCGCGGACAAAGCAACTGAAGCAAGCTAAGTACCACAACAGGGGAGCCCAGGACCTCACACCTTTGGAGGAAGGAGATGAAGTGTGGATGAGGCCTTTCAGGATGGGACAGAAAACATGGGAAAAGGCAACAGTGGTCAAGAGACACAACGCAAGGTCGTATGAAGTGGAGACAGAGACCAGGACTTATCGTCACAACAGAGTGGACCTAAAACAGCAACCCCTTCAGCTGCATCTGCATGAACAGCAACAACTGACTGAGCAACTGTCAGTACCAACAGAGAATCAGAATCAGTCTGCGAACATGACTGCTGTAGTACTGGATCCAGAGCCAGACCACAGGGTGGAGGTAAAACCAGTCCTAACTCCTCCAAAACAGCGACCCCAGAGGACAATTAGAGAACCAACATACCTAAAGGACTATCAACATTAAGAACTGTATAATGTTTGTGTGCTTCACACCTTTGGAATACACCAGACTGGACTTGACCGAAAGCATTCTTTATTCATCATCATCAATTGACTTTTGTTGATTTGCACATTAATTCATATGACAGGTAGCCTATAGCCTAGCTTTCCATTACACTTTAAAGGAAGGGGGATGTTACGTAATAAATACTTGTTAAGCTCATGTCAATCAACTTGCCCATCATCGTCATGTGTTTTGTAATCCCTATCTTATAACTAGTTGTAGTTCACCATATAGTCCATTAAATTAAAAGGAGTGCTGGTGCTCAACATTGTGTTGCTCGCTTTATGATACAGATATTATAGCATGTGTAATGTATCCTAACAAGGTTTGCAAACCTAGACCTGACCATTTCATTGTTCAGATGCAACACAGGCTAAATAATATTTGATGCACTGTGATTTTTTTGTTGATGGGTAGGTTTTGGTAACTTCCTCATGTTCTTCAATCTGTGCATATGGTATTACTGTGTACACCCAAAGTGAGAAATTTCAAAAAGTATTTTAGGAAAATAATAGTAATAGACCTCTTTTGCTTCATTGTTTGTTTACCCATTTCAGTTTCATTGAAACTTCCCACAATAGACCTCTTTAACTAGGATAAATATAAATATATTTTTGCTAAAATGAAGTTTGGGTGCAATTGATGTTATTTTATTCCTATCAACATTTTGGCAGATACTGTAAATGTTGGCCCAATTACAATCCCTTCATCTATGTTATCACCAACGCCTGCTTTAATAACAAGTAAGAATCTAATGACCTCACCATCAGAACAAGGAAACACATGTACAAGATATACAAGCACAAGAACAGAAATAACACAACAAGTGTCGACAGCAACTGTGATTTTTGTATCTCCTGCATGGGATAGTGTTAGTAGTGAAATATTTCCAAAATCAACTTCAGGTTTGTCTTGCAAAAAACTTATTTTGTTTGTGATATGCCACTTGAAATTATAACTTGTTTAAATATATGAAAAAAGAATATCTATTCATCAGTTTACTACCAAAATCACTTAGGCTGTTAGCACCACTAAAATAATGATCAATTGCATTTTGAAATTTGATTAACCCCTGTGATCACATTTGGAGAGCTCCAAATGGTCACATGACAGTAGTTTCCCGCTACAAGATCAAAGTATACAATATGAAAAATATAAATCATGTGACCATTTGGAGCTCGCCCTCGTGGCCTTTAAGCTTCACGAGCAATGATAAATCCTTTATCACATGAGTATCCATTCTATAACCAATTTATCATAGGACCATACACAAAATGTAACTAAAAATATTTAATTTGTATTTCCATTCTATAACCTTTTTTTGTTATTTATTCTCACAGTGATGCTAAATATTATCGCCACTGTTTATTGCATACTAATGAGCATTTAAAACAATAGCTATCGCCACTAGTGATAGTGGAGACAATATGGGATTTATTGCATCAGTCGAAACAATAGATTTAGGGTGTGTCATAAGATAAACAGTTGTTATACACTTATTTGTAAACTCCCTAATGAAGTCTCTGTTGATTATAGATTAAATGCGTCAGAGAACTAAAGTTTATAATATGGAAAGTCTAGTTTTTCATTTCTTGTGCTGCTCACCTGTTCATCTTAAAAATTACAACTCCCCGTTGCCACTCAAAATACCCTTGACCTCCCCCATTTTTTCCCCTCCCCCCCCTCTACATTAATAATGACTGGTCCCCCTAAATAAATATTTTTCAGCTGTCATACAATATTCTACTACATCAAAGCCAGGAAATGACAATGCACTTGGTGCAGAGGTATAGTTTTTATTTATCAATTATTTATTGTCCCAATTAGTTTTGTGTCATAGGTAAATAATGAACCATTTTTGAATTAATGTAGTTGTAAACTTTTAGGTTAAATTGAATCTAAATTGTGCTGGGCACTAGATGTGCAAATGGGATTCTTTACTTTTTAAAGTGAATTATTTACTGGTAGACTATGCATTTAACAATTAGATCCAGAGCCACCCAAATGGGCTGTTTGACTCATAGCGGCGTGGGGGACAGAAGTTTAATTGTTTTAGTTTTAGTAACTGGCCGTAAAGTAAAGGGGGGGTGGGGGTGGGGCAAAAACAAGAGGTGGGTCACACATTTTTAACTTCTTAAAAGGGGTGGGCACCAAACTTTACATTAGAGGTAGGTAATTTGCAATCCCCTTATCGAAACAGGGGGTAGGGTCATCACTTGTTTTTACCTTGTTTTATACTGGGCCAACAAAAAAATGAGATCCTTCAAAATGAATTTTACCCCCCCCCCCCTCCCTTACTTTACTTTATGACCAGTCCCTTAACAAACTTATTTTTGTCAGACTGGTAATAGAAAATAAACAAAACCTCAGAAATGAACCATTTTTTGCCAAAATCTTGGCAAAAGCCAAGGCACAACACCAATTTTTTAATTTGCTTTTTGGCTACTATCTAGTGGGCTATAATAGACCTGTAGAAGTGTAGCCAATCAGAATGCAGGATTTGTGATAGCCTGTTAGTTTGTTCATACTAAAACAAATTAGTCAAGTATTTTGATAGTTTACCTCACATATTTATTTGATGATTTCCTTGAATACATTAATCTGTTACACAGGATCCTTCTTCAGTTGGAGCCATTGTAGGGTCAATTGTTCCTTGTATTGTGTTAATGGCAGTTGTCTTTTGCTTAGTCTGGAAAAGATGCAAGGTCAATTCAAGGTGAGATATTTAAGAAATTGAAATGCAAACAGTAAAATTCTTTAGTTAGGGCTTTTTGTGTTCAAGATTGAGAGGAATTTTTTTTTGTTTCAGGGGAAGTTCTTCTGCCACTACAAAGGGCCCTCCAGATTCTAGTAAGATATTTAACCTCCTAGCTAGTTTTTATTAAGCTGATATGTCACTGGCCTCCATAACAGTTGACAGCAATAAACTCCCTTAACCTTTACACAATTCTCATACCTTCTATGATGTATCCAAAATTATTTCATGCATGGCTGTCTTTGCTATGTTTGTTTTTCTTTCAAAGTACTAGGACTTTAAAATGGGTAGAGTCATTTTTGCTGGGGTTTCAAAGTATGGCACATGGTACAAGTATGTTTCTGGGATTGGCTCATGAATAATTAATGATATTAAAAGACAAAATAGACCTTTTTGCCTTAACACTATTTTCCATTTCCAACTTCCTGCATGTTGAGACAATAAACTGCACAATGGTATGTACTGAATTCGAACATCTTTTGTTTTTAATGAATTTAATAACCTTTTTTTAAAAGGCATGCATGCCTGCATCTAGCTAGTGATACCTTATATTTTGATTATTAAAAAATTCCTTGAAAACAAAAGATGTTCGAATTCAGCACATACCATCGTGCAGTTTACTGTCTCAACATGCAGGAAGTTGGAAAATAGTGTTAAGGAGAAAGATCCACCACAAATTTCCTTAGATTTGGATGAGTGAGTGCAACCACCTTGAGAAAAAGGTCTAATGTTGCGGAATGTAATGATGTTTTAACAATGTTGTTGACTTCATCAATGCAACATGCAATGCACAAGACAGAAGTCCACTGGATTTTCTAGTTTTTGTGCTAAAAAAAAGACTTTAAGACAATAAGGTATATCTTTAGTGTGATGCTCCCATTTTTAACAAGGAACATAGTTTAACCATGAACTTTTTATATTATATAGCTGATAATCCTATGTATGGAAAGAACCAAGGTGAAGTGATTGCCTTACCCCGTAGACAAGGAAAGGATGGCCTCAGTGCAGGTATTGTAGGAGTATATAAGTATGAGCTAATAATTATGCACTGTCAAGTAAAACCCCCATGCCCCAACTTCCAGGAAAGGTTGGGGAATTTAATATCTGTTCTAGTAGTGTTAAAGTGACCCTCACCCTTCTGACAATTTCTCAGTATTGATTCTACGTGGGGTCAACTGTTCAATGACCGAGAAATTTGCATAGTTTGACTGATATGTATGGAAGTTATAAAGGTTTTTCCATTCCATTATGCTAATGACTGTGACGTCAAGGGAGTAATCATTTAATATACAAAACATAACTGGTACAGACAAAGTGAATTTGAAATACTCATTGTTTTACCCATGGCTCGTATAGAAACTATTGCAAGTTAGTTTTCACATAGTATCCTGTGTTTTTGATTACAAGGAACAACAAATTATAAACATAAATTACTCCCTTGACGCCACAGTCATATAGCAATTGGCATAGAAAAACCTTTATAACTCCAAGACGCATTATTTCAAACTATATAAATTTTCATTCATGTTGTTAAGAGCACTAGTTACTTTAAAAAATAACAATATCATTTACTTAAAAAAATAACAATTTACTGCCATTCTAATTGGCTAACATAAACATGGAACCGATGTCATATGAGTATGTATCCGGTCATCAGTAATCGCCCCCAACGTATTGCAGTCTCTTAAAAAGATAGTATTTCGTTTATATTGATAACTTTAAACAGTTTGAACAAGTTAAACTTTGATAAACACCGGCGAAATGTATGTCATTAGCGTGAGTCGCGATTGACTGAGCTCCGTTCGATCAACGATGTCCCCGGGCGATGTTTGATGTTCGGTGGATACAAAACGAAGACGGAAGACCAAAGACCTAAACACGAAGACCCCCAAAATTACTGGAAAAAGCCGGCAATGTTGTAGGCCGTCAATTCAACCCCAAAACCAAGTGCAACATAAAGAAATTAACAGTCAGAAAGGAGTTCGGCTCGGGTCTTCCTTTTGTACAATAACCCATGAAAACTATAAAACGAAGACCCCCCAAATTACCGGCAAAAAGCACCGGAAATGTTGTGTGCGTGCACACTCGGACTTCTTAGTCGCTTGAATTCTTTCTAAGCGACTTCTCCAGGCTGAACGATTTTTAAAACAATTTTTAAAATTGAAATGCCGGTGAGCTATTTTGGGCTTATTTTTGCATTTTTGGCGGATAATGGGATTAGTTTCAAGCTACCTAAAAAGATTTCGACTAAACGCGTGGTAAATATTTCTTTATATTGCACTCGGTTCTGGATGAATTGACGGCCTACAACATTGTAAGTGTCAACTCTGTCTATCCTGGTTAATAATATCGTCAACGACAACGGAACACTGAACAAAAAAAAAAAAAAAAAGATTCCCCAAAAAAAACTTTAGAAAGCGGTTGTTGCTTAGTTCTGAAAATTCAAAAGGATAGGATACGAGTAATAAGAGGGAATTGTGGTAGAATAAATGATTTATAAATCCTTAACTTAGCCGCTGTTGGCAACATATTTCTGAGCCTCATTAGCAC
>JAAAQI020147180.1:0-11205 GCA_011800005.2 Stichodactyla mertensii
AAACCTCAAACAAAGAATCGTATTCCCAAGAGGTCTGTATTGGGAAAACATTACGCCCAAGCGAATAAGGTCTATTTATCGTGGATTTCGGCTGGAGCAATGGGTTGGAAATGACTGGGAAAAACTTTATTGTATCCTTGGCTGCGCTCGAATTACATCATATCTGTAATTGCATATTACAAGACAAAACTGGGATAATTTCAATTTAGGATTATCTGATTTCATTATTAAAATCTAAGATGACATACAAGTTATTTTTGTCGATACCAGTACCTGCTGTAGAAACCTTGGTTCTTTTTCCCAATCACTCGCGAACGCATTTTCAGACATTCTGCGATAATTCTAGACAAGTGAATGAAAATGTCTGGCACACCAGGTTGAGTTCCACAGGCGCCATTGTGATGCCCAAAAGATCCTTTTAATTATCCTCGGCTTTTAGAGTCCACTTTACAACGCATTAGTAGACCTTAGTATCTAAGCAGGTGAGATGTATAATAAATGTATGAAGGGCTGGACAAAGTACTTACCCATTAAAGATAAACACAATTGAATTATTCACATGTTTTAATCTTTCAATATCTGCAGCCTGGTTAATAAGTAGACGTTTTCGACTATTCGTCGCCGGTTTGCACGCGTTACGTCGTCAACGTAGTCATGTTGATGGTGTTCAACAAAAGATTTCTTACTAAGGCTTTTTGTTTGTACTACCAACCATGTCTTTAATAGTCTTTTGATCTTCTTGGGAATGGTTGCAAGCCATCAATAACATATAATGTTTTCCCATCCCACACCTCTTGGGAATAAGATTCTTTGCTTGAAGTTTATCCATATGTATTTTCTCAAGCGTTACCATAAGTTTGAAAGAAATTAAACCCAAGGGAATGGCACGTGACCTGGCATGAGAAAACATTACGCTCAACCAGCTGAGCCAGCATAATTGGTCAAAACCTCCGGACATTCGCTTTTTGTTTTCAAAATCATTTCCTGTGTTGCTTTTTAGTTTTGGACTTTTAAATTTCCTAAAACTCAAAATATCATGGATTTAAGAATTGTTAGTAGTTTCCATTTAAAGAGGAAAAAACCGCAAAGGTGCGGTAATACGAGTAACAAAATCGTCCAACTTGTTCCGCAACAGTGTTTCAAAGTGCTTCCACTTTTTGCAACAAACAGCCACAACTTGCAATCAACAAGAGCTGTGCAATCAAGTTGCACAGCTCTTGTTGCTCGTATTACCGCACCTTTAAGCATAGGTCTGGCCATGAAAAATCGGCTACAGTTGGCTAGAAAATTTTAAAGCTAAAAAATTCAATTGGCCATATGAATGGGAGTTTTGATAGCTATTTCTTTCATTTTTTTATGTTTTTTCCTTAGGTGTTGAGCGTCATCACTTGCCAGTAAAATCGTCCATCTGATTGGTGCTTTATGAGGTTGTGGCGTCCACGATGGTTTCGCAAGCATCTTTCATTGATGAGCTTCGTGTTCATCATTTCTTCGATCTGTGGTGTATTTTTGATGGTGGCTAGTCAGCTCTCATGGAGATCTGAGCCAGCAATGGGTAAATGCTCAAGAGTTTGATGCATGATTGTGAATATATTCCTCGATTTCAGGAACTTAAAACTCCGTGCGCAACGCTAGAGCGGATTTCGTATGAGTGGGAAACGTACGGTACTGATTATCCCACACCACAGAAAATACAGCCAATCAGAATGCAGGAAAGCCGTTGTATATTCGTCGGTACTCCACTCTTCCTTCCCATCATGCATTTGTATTTTCTATGGTATGGGATAAAAAAGTTATACAATGCTTTCTCGTGGCACACCATGGAATATCCCACGCGTCACTTATATACTTGTATTTTCTTTGTATACTTACGTATACAAAGAAAATACAAGTGACGCGTGGGATATTTCATGGTATGCCACTCTAAAGCATTGTATATAGTATATAACACGTACACGGTACGGTATGCATGGCTTCCCATTTTCGACCCACAGCTCGTAGTTACAGATATAAAAGTAACGGTACAGCTACTGTAGGATTACAAATTTTCCGTGTCGTTTCTCACTCATGCGAAATCCGCTCTCAAGATAGAAGAAAGAGTAGAAATGGATTCTATTTCATAAAACAAAGAAATTTTGTTGCACACGGAGTTGGTAACACCTAACCCGAGCAACATTTGCTTCGCAAACTACAACGCAATAACGTTGCGTGACAAGCTGCACGTTTTGTGATCCGTAAACTGAGCAGCTAATTCTGGGCAGCGGTGCACCAAAAACTCGCACTTCATTCATGGCTATGATCATCACACCATCAGCAGCAACAATGCATGCGCAGACCTTTTCCCATGTAAGGGATTCTGGAATCCGGAGTCCATGGCTTTTGCAATCCGGAATCCGGCATCATTCCAAATTTCCTTACTTGGGGCGAGCAGACTTGTTCACAATCTTGGCGTCGCTTCTACCTCTGCACTACGTACGCTGCGCTTTGCTGCTGTTTTATGTTAGCAACGTTCCGCGCTAAAGCTGCTTCGTTTGTTCTGGCCTTTAGAGGTTCAGAAATCGTCCATAACTGTGGTGCTTGATTCATTACATTTTTGTTTCTTCTTTCAGTGCCAAATGTTGCATTAAACAGAGTCTTTGAAGATTCATTTGGCAATGTTCTCCACGTTCGAGGAAAGATGGTTCATCTTAACGAAGACTACAGTAGACTTCAAGAGCCTCGAAGAAAGAGACACAGAAGACGCCATCGAACTTCTTATAAAGGAAAGAGAAAGCCACAAACTGTTTTAAATGAAGAACAACAAATCAAAAACCAAGAAAAAATAAAAATCATTCACGGAAAAACTGCTAAACGCAGCTCTAGTTATGGATTGTGGGACAAAAACCGAAATGGTGTGAACCTTTCTTATACTTATCACGAAACAAAAAGGAAACGTTTAAATAGTCTTCATCTGTGCGGAGAAGGCTGGCAAGAAAAGTATGCAGTCATACACGATGAAATACTCAAGTCTATACGACCGAGGAAGTTCTTGGTGTATTCCTGTAAAGGAAAAGGCTACGGTTGCGCGGGATATGGCAATCGAATGGGTGGTATATCCTCTTTGTTTTTCTTAGCTGTTCTTACCAAAAGAGCTTTTCTCATAGACTGGAATGACCCAGAACCACTAGCGCTGGAAAATTTTCTCTGGACAAAAAGAATTAAATGGAATTATTCCATGGCAAATTTAAGAGGCCTTGAATCTAGAACTCATTATTGGGGCAAAGGGCTGCCTAAGAATTTACAAAACGAAGAGATTGAAAAACCTGGTAATTTTTATCCAGAATTTGCGCATTGGTTTCGTGGTGTTGATTTTGACAGCTATTTTGACCGGCCAGTTGAGGTTATCACAGCAACTTGGAATTTCGCTCAGGAGATTTGGTCGAATCCATACCTGTCTGGAATGGCTGTGGATATGGGGATAATAATTCCTCCATTAAAGTACCTTCTTGTGGGATGCTCCTATGAATTTCTTTTTCAAAGGTCTCCAGAACTTGAGAATAGGTTATCAAAAATCAAAAATGCAAGCTTTAGTGACAGTACGCTGGTGATTGGGTTACACATTAGAATGGGAGACGTCGCATTTGGTCGAAGACGTCGTCTCAATACACAGAATTTCAAGAGCTTCTTCACTTGCGCGCAAATGGTAGAGAACTCAATTATAAAGTCGAATAAACAGCTAAAACAATCGAACATAAAATGGTTCTTAGCCTCCGATCATGTCTCGGTTAAAGAATACGCATTACAAAATTATCCGGGGAAAGTTTTGACGTTAGATGTCGAACCTGAACACATTGGAATCTTTCAGAAACAAAGGTTTCCAACCTATCAAGGCATGATGGGAGTTTTCTTGGACCACTTCTTATTGGCTGAGTGTTTTTTCCTTATCTTGTCCAATAGTACATTTGGAACATCAGCGCTTGGAATTACCTACCACGGGATGAATTCTTTTACTTTTGGAGAAAGCTGTGGTATTGTAAAACACAAGTTTAAGAATAATATTCAAGCATGACAAGCTAATGCCGTTATAATAAAATAAACGAAATGGATACTGAACTTCTAAGAAGACTTTTACGATGGGCCACGGGCAAAACAAATACATTAACTGTACTGAAATGTCTTTTCACTGTAAAACATTGGGCTATACTCTGGGTCCTAAGGTCGCTATTACTGATGAAGCAAAATTGGAGATATTAGTTTAATATTATTTACACGACAATGGATACTAAACGGTTCGCAACGACGATTTTTCGCGCAACAATGTTGCAAAATATATTGCAACTTTTTGAAGGCGATTCAAAAACTCGCAACATGTTGCCGGCACAGAAATTGCGTGGAAAACTGTCCCGCATGCCGTGTTACACGAAAACAATTTTTTATGCAACATCACTTGCAGCATTGTTGCGCGAAAAAATCGTTGTTGCGAATCGTTTCGTGCATCACCTTTAGAATAATAATGAAGTACTTATATAGTGCATTTCACGCAAGTCTCAATGCGCTTTATAATAGAATCTTATGATATTGTTACTGTAGATGCTATGAGATTCAAGGAGAATTCATTGGAGGACTCGGGAGTTCCACGTTGAATTTCAATCGAAAAACGATATCGCACTCGTCGCTTCGCGACTCGTGCGATATCGTTTTTCTCGCGAAATTCAACGAGGACCCCTCGTCCTCCAATGAATTCTCCTATAGTATTAGTATGTTGTGCCACCAAATTGGGGTAGGCTGTTGAACCGGAAGACAATCCCTACTCTTATATGAAACATCACCTTTATATAAGCATCAGCTTTGTACGCAACACTATGGGGTGACAGTCAAGGAAGGACCCAGAGTACGTCTAAACATGAGTACGCACGGAAAACAGGTTAGTAAGAATCAGCAAACTTTATTCTAAACCACGTGCTCGTAACATCGAAGGCTCTGATCCCGACCAAACCCATACTTTGCTGGCATGTGCGCCGTTGTTGGCGCGCGCAAGTTTTTTAATTCTGTATTGGTAATAAAGCTGTTAAGTATGACGTCACTTGAATGAAAAAGTGACTTCCGGGTCCAAAATGAAAAGCATTTCTTTGAAGATTTTTCTTGCTATTTTCTTCATAGTGGGAATTGGTGTACATAGGTCTGTTTATTACAGCTGGAGGAGGAAATAGCCTTCTGAAGCTTTTACGTCACACAATTCATGTGTAACGAATTGTGGGATATGTTTGGGACAGACCAACAAAATGGCGGAGTGCCTGGTAAAGCTTTCTGCACAAGCAGGGGCAATAGTTCCTTGAAAGAAACAGGATAATAGTGTAGAAGACTTGAAAAGATGGATAGAAACGTGAGCCTTTTCTGTGGGAAGGCAGGAGTCAACTGCTTTAGAGATTTATACGAGTTTTCATTTGTTACTATAGACTACTAATTCTACTACCTTTGAATTCATACCAGTATTTATTGATTTTAATGTTTTTTAGCACAAAATGATGGCTTTTTTGCTACTCACTATCTATCACTCAATAGTATGTGAGCCAATCAGATTGCAGGATTCGTGATGGTATGCTAGTGGGTTTCTAATAATCGCTATTATTTCACACGCAATCACTGTAAACGATTTTCCGGCAGGTTTAATTGAACTGAAGAAAAGCTTTTCAGATTTCAATTACAGTTTCACAAGCATCTTGAAGGTTGATTTTAGTTCTCACCGAATATTCACATGTGGCACTGACAAGAGAAACTAATAAAAGCTTCTTGTTCCTATAATCGGAAAAGGTGATTCATTTACACCCCAATGACCACTGGAAATAATATTTTTTTTTTGGAAGATGAGTAATTATTTATCTTGTTCACAGTCATACGTGTAAGCGAACTACTGAAGCTATAAAAATTTATCCTGTCCTTCATCAAAAACGTTTTTAGAATAAGAGAAAATACTCGGGAAATGAAATAGAATTTGGGCAGGACGCCGGCTGGTTGAATCAACACAGGAAGCCCATGCTCTGACAGTTGGAGATTTTAGTTTTTTTCTGGTTTAATTTTTTTCCCTGCCCTTCTTTAGATCATCGTAAACATCTACTTTTTATTCCATTAAATTCACAAATTCTAATCCTTTTTAAAATCCCTATTTTCAGATGTTATTTCATAATTTATGAGAAAGGAACTAGGATTCAAGATCGACACAGGAGCTGATGTCAGTGTAATCACAGAGAAAAATTACAAGAGTCTAAAGCCAAAACAAAGCTTGAAACCCACCAACAAGGTACTGATGGGACCATGCAAGTATCAAATGAAATGTCTAGGGGTATTCAAGTCAGAAGTGTACGCCCCATCGACAGGAAAGAAAATCACAGAAGACCTTGAAAGAAGCCTACTAAGCAGAAAAGCAGCGATGGAGTTGGGCCTGATCTCACATGTCAATGCAGTCAATAAAGACTCCTACAGAGACATGATAGAAGAGAAGTACCCAGAGCTGTTTCATGGCCTTGGTCATATGAAAGATAAATACACGTATAAGATAACACTGGAGGAGAATGCAAAACCCTTCTCACTATCGGTCCCTAGAAAAGTACCCTTACCCTTGTACGAGGAAACAAAGAAAGAGCTGGATCACATGTTAATTAGAGTCAGGCGTGATCTCAAAAGTAGACACTCCCACAGAATGGTGCGCACCCAGGTTATTCCCCTCTAACGGAGCGTAAAACCAGGGGATACGAGGTATATAGCCCTATGAATAACAAAGAAAACCGACTAAATTATGTCATATATAATAAGTGATTAAATGTCCCCGAAGCAGAGGGAAGTTTAGTGGAAATCCCGAGGTCGTAAGCCGATTGAAACCTCCCAAGGCTGATGGGACATTTAATCAATAATTGATCATCCAAAAGAGACATAGTATTACTTCAGTTGTAATAACACGATCACCGAAGAAATAAACGAAATTTGTAAGGCTTGAGTTTAGTGAAAAGACAAGTTTATTCATTGTGCATGTGCTTTTTGAATGAGTCTAATTACACCATACTCTTGAGATTCTACTTGTTTGTTTTACGAAATAAACACAGTATGAATTCATTATGATAATGTGAATAAGCTGAGATAGTCAATAATAAGATCCGCGCATGCGTTATAACAAGGCAAGAAACCAAAATGATAGTTGCTTATAAAAACAGCTAAAACTGCAACTGAGTATAAGTCCGGTTTTATTTCGTGTGCACCCTCACGGTAAAATCCCTGGTTACGGCTCTGGGATATCCCAGAGCAGCTGAGGTCAGACAACGGATGACCAGTATGCATCTGCAGACTTTGCACAATTTGCAAAGAATTGGGGAATAAAACACGTTACCAGCAGCCCAAAGTTCCCCAGATCCAATGGTGAAGTAGAACGAGCAGTTAAGACAGTGAAGTCTCTGCTGAAGAAAGGAGATTTAGATGATTGCACGAAAGCCCTTCTCTCCTACGGGTCTACCCCACTAGCATGTGGTTACTCGCCAGCAGAGTTGCTAATGGGTAGAAAGCTGAGAACAACACTGCCTCATTATGCAATCTGCTCTGACACCCGGATGGTCAAACCTAGAAAAGCTGCAAGAGCAGGAAGTAACTAACAGAGAAAGGATTAAAAGAAATCATGCTGAGACATGCAGCACGACCATTGCCAACACTCAAGCCTGATGCTCAAGTATATGTTAAGGACATGGACGTCGAAGTTACAGTCAAGAAAGTTGCCAACACACCTAGATCCTACAACGTGGAAACACCTAAAGGGATGCTTAGGAGAAACAGAGCACACCTGGTAGAGCTACCTGAAGGAATTGTGCAAGCTCACTCACCACAACAACAGACTCTGCAGAAACAGAAACAAGCCTGTGACCTCCCTGCCATCACCTTGTTTGGCCACAAGACCAAAGAGAGTGAACAAGCCTTCATTCAAGCTAAGAGAAAGTCTAGGACTCACTGACACTTAATTTAAGACTGTGAAACATTGCTAGAGACATGTTCATGTTTGTTCCCATACCAGCAGTGATATGGACTCTGTACTTTTTGTTTGTTTTCATCAGATTACCCTAAAAAGGGAAGATGTTGTATCATGTTAATTTATGCTAATTCATGTAAGCGCGGAGCATGCGCACTAGAGCAAGAAGCCACGAGGTGGAATAACGCTGGGCTGGCACAGTACTGAAATCGGCGGTTTTAAGCGTGAATTTTAATAACTTTTTACAGCAAAGTCCGATCAACTTCAAATTTCACATGTGAAGAGTTCTCGCCAAAAGAAGAATTTTTCTCTTTTTACTTTTACCAATGTTACGATTTTTTGGCGGGAAAATGACGTCATCAATTTAGTGGAAAATTGAAAACGAGGGTATGCAAAATTTTAATAAGCACATTGGAAAGAACTCGTCGAGATATACTTATTTCAAGAAAGTTAGTCACCAGAAACCTACAAAACTGGGACTGTCGAGGATCATGGGAAATATATCAATTAACAAGTAAAGAAATTTAACACAAATTTAAGTTTTCGAATGGTCTCATGAGGTGAAAATGTGGCTGCAAAAGATTTCAAATCCATCAATAGTTATAAAAACATGGTAGAAACGCATAAAATTTCTCTACCCATAATTCTTGTCGGTCTCAGCTTTCTTGATTTTAAAGTGACAAACTTAATTGAAATAAGTATATATGTTCAAAACCGAAGAGATAACAGAAAAAGTCGTATGTAATCGGAATATATGAATTTTTAAAGTTTGGGAATTTCCTGCTAGTTTACCTGAAAAAAGAAAATTTCAAAAAAATTATATCTTTAGATTGCAAACGGCATTGTAAATTATCTCTTCGGCTTTGAATATATCTCGACGAGTTCTTTCAAATGCACTTATTAAAATTTTGCATATCCCTCATTTTCAATTTCCCACTAAATTGATGACGTCATTTTCCCGCCAAAAAATCGTAAATATATGAAATAAATTGAATGGACCGTGTACAATAATGCCGCAGATGTAGGATCCGTAAAAGATCTTAGGCCACAAAATAGTGAAGTAGACTATAAAAATGAATGGCTATAACTACGTGAAAAGCTTAGAACTATAACAACACGACGGAGCCAACACTCAAAAAAAAAAAAAAAAAAAAAAAATCGTAACATTGGTAAAAGTAAAAAGAGAAAAATTCTTCTTTTGGCGAGAACTCTTCACATGTGAAATTTGAAGTTGATCGGACTTTGCTGTAATTAAAATTCACGCTTAAAACCGCCGATTTCAGTACTGTGCCAGCCAGCAAGTCAAACTAGACATTTTTATTAGACAATAATACATTGCATCATTTCATCAGGCAAAGCCGATGAAAGCTTTTTCAAGAACTGTTGAAGATAAAGTGCTATTTTTCCTGTTTTTGTTTGATAATCATCAAAATAAAACCCTCTTTTCCTAAAAGAGTTGGCAAAAATGACATGTTTTGGAGAAAAACGTCCGTTTATGTCGACAATTTTCCCGCGCTTTCCACGCCGTGTGCACGTGCTCCTCGTGTATTCAACAAGATTCTGTTCTCTGATTGGTTCTATGGTTCACAATAAACATTGCTTGGCTGGCTGAGAGAGCCAAGGGTTGAATGAGGTCGAGTATCTCGTGTAGTAGTTATCGATTTTGTTCTACTCTTTAGTCTTGACTAACCCTTGTCTATCTACCCGTGTTACTCGGTTCCCGATTTGTTCAGAATGGCTGATAAAAGCGAAAATTCGGACAAGAATCCGGAAAGGGAAGAGAACAGTGCTTCGGCCCCTCTGAAAGCAAAAGAACAGCGACCAGAGAGTCCAGATCCAGAGAGTCCTTCCGAAGAAAAAATCGCGTTAAAGAAAAGTGTTACTCTACTAAGTGGAATTTCATTCATCGTAGGAACGGTCATCGGTTCTGGGATCTTCATTTCTCCTACAGGAATCCTAGCGACTACACAATCCATTGGTCTTTCTTTGATTGTGTGGTTAGGATGCGGTATACTAGCCATGCTTGCTAGTCTCTGTTATACGGAGCTAGGCACAGCCGTTCCGAAATCGGGAGCAGAGTATGCCTATCTAAACGAGGCATTTGGCCCTATCCCAGCTTTCTTGTTTGCTTGGACAGGAATCATCATTAACAGGCCTGCTATCTGTGCTATTGTCTCGCTAATATTCGCCGAGTATGTTTCGAAACCGTTCTTTCCATATTGCAAACCGCCAGAATCAGTGATAAAACTCTTGGGGCTCTCTTGTATCGGTGAGTTTATTTTTCTTCGTTATACGGCTTCATTGTATTGGATTTATTGCTTACAAATATTATCCTCAAGAAAATGCGTTCATCACGCAAAAGTCAGCGTATTTGAGTGCTTTTCGTGGCAACAACCTGAGTTAAAACCAAAAATGTATAATTTTTACGCTTGTTGCTTTCGTACACGTGCATTTACGTTCAATGAACACGTATAATTATCTACACCAAGTTTATATCTCATAGGTTTAAGGTATATGGATAGAAGAGGCCCTACTTTAATTCAATTTTTTATTATCTTGCGTATTATTGTTTGTCGTACATTTCATATATGTTGTGTTCGTTTCTTGTCATTCATACTTTCCATTAAACAAAATGCCATTATTGAGATTCAATATTCCAGAGCAAAAAATCAAGCGAAAAACACCTCGCTAATCAAACTTTCATTAACCAAGTCAATCCACATTTGAACACGTATTTTTTAGAAAAAGGCCTTGTTTTTGAAAGGATCTGCCAAAGGAATTTCGTTCATTATTTTTTTCAAACTTCTTGCCGGTTTTTCTTAATCTTAAGCTTAGGACTTAAAAAGAAATTGAAGCAATTTTTTCATTACTAGAATGTTTATTTTTTATAGAAATTTCTCACTTCTATATTACACGTTCAAAAAGATCTATTTATTTACATGTTTTTTCAATCGTAAAGCAGGCTTTCAATTAACCAGACCCACTGAAGCAATCATGTTAGAATATTGCATCATATTTTTTTTTCTTCACTTGTGAAGCACCTGCTGTATGTATGTGGGAGGCCTGGCATACTTCCTTGTTTCTCATTAAGGAATTATCTATTCATCAAAAGAATTCTCGATAAGGGATTTAAAAAACAAATTTTATATATATATATATAAATGTGGTGGTAGAGTCTACCTTGGCATAAAGTGCTCAATGCTGTGGTAGCAGAGCTAAGT
>JAAAQI020147191.1:0-11205 GCA_011800005.2 Stichodactyla mertensii
CCCATTCAGTCATTGATACTGATCACGTTTAAACCAATAAATTGAACTTCATTCTTTTTAGGTATTGAGTGGAAATGTAGATCGTCACTCAGTGCAAAGTCACAAGCTGACTAATCCAATTATTGCCCGATATATTCGTATACGTCCCAAGTCGTGGTATAGTCATATCTCAATGAGACTAGCGCTCTTTGGATGCACTTCAGGTTAGAACTTCTTGGTAACAGTGCTCGTCTTCCTTCCTTCAAACTGAAAAAATATATATATTAGAGACCTTGCCTTCAGATTTTATGAGCTTATTACACTTATGAAATTGTCCTTCAAGGTTTCCCAATTCCTGCCCCAACATGTGGACTTGCTCTTGGTCTTCAATCCCATGTCATAAGCGATTCCCAAATGAAGGCTTCCTCGGAATGGAACTCTGGACATCGAGCAGCTAATGCAAGGCTTCATTTTCATGCTGGTGCTGGAAGAACAGGAGGATGGTCTGCCAAATACAACAATGTTGATCAATGGCTTCAAGTCGATTTCGGAAAAGTTGCTAAAATCATGAAAGTCGCAACCCAAGGCCGTCAAGATGCTAACCAGTGGGTGAGGAGTTACAGGCTGAGTTACAGCAGAGATGGTGTGTTTTGGACAGAGTACCCAGGGGTAAGTAGATTTGTAATTGTGGCAAATTCTATGCTGCATGAATTGAATTGATGTGCTGTTGATGTAAAAGAAAAGTTTCCTAATTCCATAGACATTGTAAAAGTTAAGCATTTATTTTGCCTTTCAGGTACTTACTGCCAATTCTGATCGAGGATCTGTTGTCAGTAATCAACTCAAAGATGTCATATATGCTCGGTTCCTACGCTTTCATCCTGTAACCTGGTATGGACATATTTCAATGAGGGCCGAGATTTATGGGTGTACTTCAGGTAAGAATAAAAACCGAGTTGCCTTGAGGTATAGCATGCAATAAAAGTTTGCTAATGTAATTTCAACTTTATTGTTTGTCTAGGTTTCCAAGTTCCAGCTCAGACCTGCGTATCTGCTCTTGGAATGCAGAACAGAGCCATTCCTGATTCTAGAATTACAGCTTCTTCCATGTGGGATGGATACCATTCACCATCGAGGGCAAGACTCGGTACAGCTAAATCCGGTCCCAAAAGAGGAGCATGGTCAGCAAGGTCAAACGATGCAGGCCAGTGGATACAAGTAGATTTAGGGAAAGTTGCCAAGGTGACGCGAATTGCTACCCAAGGACGTCAAGATTATAACCAGTGGGTGAGATCGTATGTCGTGCAATACAGTCAAGATGGAGGCCATTTTGAGAATTACCAAGGCGGCAAAATCTTGATGGGAAACAAAGATAGAAACACCATTGTTGGTAACATTTTGGAGCCAGCTATTATCGCAAGATACATAAGGATTTGTCCTAAATCCTGGTATGGACACATCTCCATGAGGCTGGAATTATACGGATGTACAAGTGGTAAGTAAACAAAAGTTGTGAAGAAAGAGATAAGGCGAGTTCTAAAAAACAGATGTAACAATGATATACCAGTATTTTTCATATTGACATTCTTAAATTTTGTAATCTTATTTTTTGAGTAATTATTCTGATCATTTTGAAAAGGAAGTTTGTAACAATAAAAAGAAACTAGACTCATTGCATCCTTATGTTTGTTAAGGGTATGCCACGGTGATTTATTAGAGTTACTATAAATTAAATTTACTATTAGGAAAGTTCCTGAGATGTCACATTTCGTCTTTATTGTCACTTTAACGTTTAAGAGGGTTGCCAAAAATTGGGGATATTCGGTATTACAATAAAGAAAGTTGCGGACTATCACAAATCCTTGATTCTGTTTGGGCACGTTTCTATAGGTCTATGAGTGATAGCGCGCTAGTAGCGAAGCGATAGTCGAAACAATGTCGTTTGCCTCGCATTTTGCTCAGGTTTACGGCAAATTTTTGTGGTTTTGTTTAATCTCTGTCATTGTCCCACTAGTCTGTATATAGACCATAACAGTTAGAGTACTCTCTTCTTCATGAGCTACCAATCAAATAGCTCATCCAGTTGCGCCTTGAGAGAGTTACTGCCTCTTAGCCTGTATTCGAGCTTCGGGTCTAATTTGTAGTTAATTAGAGGACGTAATAAAAAATTGTTACATTACCCGGCCCCTTTACAGATAAATTAGATGCTTTTCCTTAGGGATCGATGTTTTTTTTTTTTTTATTATAGGTGTTCCTGTTCCTCCAACTCCATCGTGTGCGCAAGCTATAAGCCTAGGAGACTGGATGATGTCATCCTCTTCTCACTGGGACTACAATCACAGAGCTGCAAATGGCAAACTTAATTTCCTTGGTGGAGGAGGCAGGACTGGTGCCTGGTCTGCACGATACAATAATGTTCATCAGTGGCTTCTTATGGACTTTGGTCGACAGATGAAGATTACACGTATTTCAACTCAGGGACGACATGATAGTAACCAGTGGGTTAAGACCTATACTGTGGAATACAGTCAGAATGGCGCCACGTTCACACCTTACAGGGTGAAGGGCATCACTAAGGTGAGATAACAGTGGACCAAATCCATTGGTAATGTTTTCCCATTTCAGACCACGTGTCATTTCCTTGAGAATACTATTCTTTGTTTAAGGGCCGTGCAAACGCTAGAGAGAACTAACAAAGAAACAAAACCCAAAGAGAATGACACACCAAGTGGATTTGGTCCATTGCCCACTTTTGATACATCGTTTGCTGGTCAAGGGTACAACATTCAAAGGACATTCAAATATTCAATTTCAATAATCCTTCATTATTCAAGCCTCGATTGAATGTTTTGTGTTTGACCAACGAAAGGTTGTATGACAAAGGTTTTAAGATGCTTAGCACGGATTGGTCCATTTTTTAATTACTTCGGAAAGGTTGCAATAGTACCTAACGATTGCTGGTAGCGAAGTTTTGAGGCCTATGATACATTAAAGGTTTTGCTCCGGGAGCAGGCTCCAGGGTCATTTTGATCCTTCGTGTGTAACAAAAAGATTTCATGTAAAAAAGGTTGTGGCGGGAGCAGAATTTTCCCAACACACGCTCCCTGGTATCTGGCTATATATTGGCGAGCATGACCACATCATGCAGCTAGCTCCCGCAGCATGCTCCTTCGTGTGTACTAGTTGTGCAAAACGACCAGGGAGCCTGCCAATTGGTGTGTGTTGACCTTAAAGGTTTTTCTACCGAAGCAGGCTCCATAGTGATTTAGCTCCTTCGTAAATATCACATACAGCAAGCTCCCGCAGCATACTCCTTTGTCTCCCTTGTGTGCACTATTTAATGTGCAAAATGACCCTGGAGTCTGTCCCAGGCGCAAAACCCTTATTTAGTACTGGCCTTCAGTGTGTTGATCTTCATACATAAAGTTTCCAAGAAAGTCAACGATCATAACCAACGATTTGATGCAAAAACTCATTGCAAAATCATTAACATAATTTTCCTCTGTGATAAATCTTAGATGTTCAGTGGAAACAGTGACCGCTATTCAGTTGTCAGTCATAAACTTACAACCCCAATTGTGGCTCAGTACGTCCGTATCAGTCCCAAAACGTGGTACGGCCACATCTCGATGCGCGTGGGAATGTATGGATGCCCAACAGGTATGTGGTTATATATTTGCTTCTCTGCTAGGTTTTTCTGCTTCATGTTTCTCAAAACCAGAAAGAAAATCGAATTCGATGGATTAGTTCTGGCCAACAAATGAGCGTGATCATAACGTATCGCGGCCACCCTGTTGGCTCAGTTAGTAGAGCATCGGTCTGTCGTGCATGAGGTCGTGGGTTCATTCCCCGGTCAGACCAACATTCAGGGTTTTCATTTTATTTTATTTTTATCTTAAAACCTCCAGGTCAGAAGCCCGCCAGCCCACCTTGCCATCAAGCCATGGACGTAGGAATCATAATGGATCGATCAGGAAGCATTGGTCCTGAGAATTTCAGAAGATCACAAGATTTTGTAGCCAGAATGATCAGCCACTTTGAGTACGCGTCTTCAGGCACTCGCTTTGGAGTTATCGCTTACAACTCTAGAGCAAATGTAATATTCAAGTTTAACGATGCGGCCATGCAGAATTCCAAAGCCTTGATGAATCGCGTTTATGGTGAGATAAAAGTTCTAATGAAAGTCCATCTGCCAACCAACCCACCCACCCTACCGACCAACCAACCCACCACCCACCAAACCCACCGTCCAACCAAACTAACCAATCATTGAACCAACCAACCAACCAAGCAACCAAGCAGCCAACCAAGCAACCAAGCAACCAGACAACCCACCAACCAACCAGCCAATCAGCCAACCAACCAATCCATCAATCAAACAAGTAATCAAACAAACAAACAAACAAACAAACAAACAAACAAACAGACCCGCCAACCAAAGGACCGAAAAACCAAACGACCGAAAAACCAATCAAAAAATCTACCTGCCTTCATACTAAAACCTACTGAATATTAATTTCATTATTTATTTTTCCAAAAGGCATTCGTTACTTACGAGGTGGGACGCGTACTGATGTAGCCTTAGGGCTTGCTAATACTGCACTGTATTCACCAAGCGGTGGTTACCGTAGCAACGTACCAAACGTGTTGTTTGTACTTACCGATGGTAAAACTAACCGAGGAAGTAGACCCTATCCTACCGTCCTCAGGCCTTTGTTGGTAAGTTATGGTATTAAATTCAGGTCTCTACCTGCGCGTCTGTACGCTGTTTCATTTGAAGATTTTTTCCAACGAAGTTAGAAAAAATCTAAAAAAGTTTGTTACGGAAATGCGTCATTCTTTTGTTCTAAACAGGTTTTTCTAGATTACACTCCATATAAGGAAGTGTGCATAATTTTGGTTGGTATTGGTTTTGAAAAACTTGTTAAACCAGTGTTTGTGTAAAGGTTATCTAATAGGTATGACAAGTATATTTTGTCGATGGGAAAATGAAGAGCTTTGGCAAGGTTTAAAGAATTATGGCTTTGCCAGCACCTATAGGGTTTTTTATATTAAACAGTGTTCGGCTAGTCTGTTCAATAGTGGACGCGAACATTAAACGCCTAGCTTAATAAAATACTGTATTGTTCGCTGGTACTCCACACATATTTAACAACTTATCGACTGTGTAACCTGTAACTTTACGTGAAGCTCATACTGCTCAAAACCAACCCATGACTTGTGCAGTGACTTCTCCACAAGTATGCTTATCAATTTCCTATTTCGATGATGCAGGGTAAGAAGGTGAAAGTAATAGCAGTTGGTGTTGGGAAAGGAATTAACGATAGAGAGCTTCAGCAAATCTCCAGGCGCCATGTCTTCCATGTCAAAGATTTTAGTGTCTTGTCTGAGAAACTCAACGACATTCTTGATGCATCGTGCCCTTAAAAGCTGACAAGGTAGGTAGTCGCTTTATAAAGGATAATTTAGAATAGGTGACTATTAAAACAAGCAGTGCAATAGGTAAACCAATAACTCTGATAACTACAAAGACAGAGACGAATCATCACCATCATCATCACTATCACCACTTCCAACACCTTTATCATCATAACCACCATCATCATCACCATCATCACCATCATCATCGTCGTCATCACCATCATCATCGTCGTCATCACCATCATCATCGTCGTCATCACCATCATCATCGTCGTCATCACCATCAACACCATCGCCATAATCTCCGGCATCGACACCATCATCATTACCACTACCACCACCACCATCATGCATCATTATCATCACCATCATCATCATACCACTATCATCAAAATCATTATTATCATCATCCTCACCATTTTCTTAGCGATAAAAATTTAAATCAATATTAAGGATAAAAATAACGATAGCAGCAACAATAACAACAACAACAGCAACAATAATAAGCCTTAACTATGATATTTTTTTTTCTTTTCAACTTAAACTTGCAGTGACATGTTGAAGATGTAAAAGTCAAGATTACCATAAACATGATGAACAGAACCTTCGTCAATTAGTTTAGTATCAGACAGTGCTAATGTTTAATCCAAAAGGGTTTATTTTACATTTTAGTTTCAAGGCATCGATAGGTTTTGTAATAAGCACATAATCATGGTGTCCAATGGGGTACATTATTCTTTTCGAGTTTATTACTTTGACCCTCAAACTTAACTATCATGCAGCTACTATATCTCAATGCTCTTAAAAAATAGATTTTATATCTTGCATCCTTCGTTTTTCCATAGAAATTTGGCCTTACAGGTAAGGCAAATTCATCAATATCTCAAAAATAAAAGTTTGGTGCTTTTCTAATGGTTCTTTTAAGACTATAGAAAACGGAAAACCCCTTGGTACCCATGATGCTTTAATTGAAACTAACTGTAAGTGTTAATAACCCATAACGAACAACTCATAAAGTATAGTAGTAATTAAAAAAGCAAACCAATAAGCAATTGTCTATTAGTCTTTTTTCTGATTACGTAAAAAACGTTAATTTAAATACTCGTCGCGATGAGATATATAAAAAAGAGTGTTTTTTAAACATGATAAAGCTCGCTTAAAAACAAACAAAATAATACAAAACGAAAGCAAAACAGGATACATGGAAAACAGGAAACAGCAACAGAATCATGGAAGCCTTAGAGGAAGCAAACAAACAAACAAACAAACAAGCAAGCAAGCAAACAAGCAAGCAAAAAAACAAGCAAGCAAGCAAACAAACAAGCAAGCAAACAAACAAGCAAGCAAACAAACAAGCAAGCAAACAAACAAGCAAGCAAGCAAACAAGCAAGCAAGCAAGCAAGCAAACAAGCAAGCAAGCAAACAAGCAAGCAAGCAAACAAGCAAGCAAACAAACAAGCAAGCAAGCGCAAGAAAGTAAGCAAACAAACAAGCAAGCTAACAAACAAACTACCTAACTAACAGATAGCTAGCTACACAGTCAGACAAACAAACAATCAATCAATCTAACAAACAAACAAACAAACAAGCTAACAAGCAAGCAAGTAAGTGGAAACAGGCAAACATATTGACCATTACGTATTGTGACCTAAGTACTTCATCGGGAATTCTCTGCTAGAAATTTCCCCTGAATTTCAGTGGAAATAGAAAAATAGATAGATAAATAAAATCAAAATCTTAAACGATAGCTTCAGCCAAAACTGTTTACAGTCCACCCCGCCGTTTGCGGCTGTGTTTTGGGTCAAGTGAGTGATGCATTGCAAGGCTATTTATATAACATATATATCAACCAGACACAGATGGTTTGGAAGCATGAAGATAGTATTTACAGTGCCCCTAAATCGTGTGACCATATTTTGAAAATCTATTCTTCATAAAGTTTGTGATAGGACAGTTCAATGTGATGGATGACCCTTTGAGTTATAAGGGTTTGATGATCTTTTAAGATATGTAAATTGTGACGTCATGGTGTTTTTCTAGAAAGTAATCTCTAATCAGAAGGCTGTGCAATTTCAAAGTGTTTGTATTGTTTAAGTCGTGCATTCTTCGATCAATCTTTGTTATTTATGCATATTTTGACACTGAAATGAGGCTAACCCTGTAGAAATGAGTCTATAATCAAGAAGCAGAGAATTCAAAAAAGGTCTATTCACTTTAGCCTGGTTTTGTATTTATAATTATCACTCCGTTGGCATCATCTCATTTGCATTTCTAGATCTTTGATCCTTTATTATACGGAGATATGTGGGTGCACAACCAATAAAAATGAACAATATTATCAGAAAGGTTATGAAGAATAGATTTTCAAAATACGGTCGTAGACGTTTAGAGTCACTTTAAGTATGGAAACAAATGGTAATTGATAGTTCTTGCTTCAGATTGGCTAACAAATCAGTGAGGTTCATAATTTGTCCAACTCTATGGAATCTAGTCAATCTAGATTGCAATTTGGAAATTCTTTTGCTCGTAGCACGACATTTTCATTTTCCACGGAATTCAAAATAAACAAATTTTTGAAAAACATTGCAAGAAACGAAGGTATTAAACTAATATACAATATTTTGCAAAATTGTTTAAAATGAGAAAACGTTTTCACAGTCGGTGATACTTTGGAGAGCAAATCATGACTTTTAACATTGCATGATAGCTGGATATTATAATATCTCGGACAACTTGAATATTTACTCCAGCCCAAGCTATCGTGACTGTATTTACTCGAGGAATCTATGGATGCTCATCAGTGCGGCACGACCAGAAATTCCCAGATTATCTAATTCAAAGATAACTAAGGCCTGTTCCTGACGCTGCTTCGCTACCCCAGGGTACGGCATTTTAACATATCTTTACTTTTATTTTTGGAATGGGTGGCTGATAAGGTGGGAAAATTTGACCAAATTTGACTCTATTTTCTTTCCTCAGAGTGGGGAATTTGAACAAATTGTTGAAAAAATACAAATGCCTCACATATACCCGCCCCCCCCCCCCCCCGGGGATAACATCAATACATGCATAAGTGAGCAAGGAACTCGTATCGAACCTAAGTCAATTTCCTACATATAGGACAGGATTGTGTCTGTTTAGGTTCGCCACATGAAAAGACAACCATGCCATGCCATATTGCAGATGTCACATTTTGCCGTGTGCCATCAAAATGTTGTACCAATAAGCTTACAAGAATCTTCAACTAAGAAAGAGATGGGCTCTATCAGGAAGAAGAAGGAAACAATATCTTTTTAACGCAACTGTTTTGCCAGACAATAATGATTCAGCAGATAGGTTCGACACATGAGAGGGGCGGCGTTTGCAATTGGCCAAATAAATTCAACTTTAAATCTTTAACTTCTCCTTCCTCCGCAAAACCTAACACTTTGAATTCCAATTCAATCTGTGAGTAGATGTGCCCTGACTTAGATGAATCCAGAGGTTGTTTCGAGGTTCGATAAACAACCCATGGTATTAAACACTATTTCAGACCAATTATAAACTTTATCACTCTTCGTCGTGTTTTTTTTTCAACATCCTGCGTGCTGATAAAACAAAATAGAATATGGAAAAGCGTTTTATAAGACTTTCGTAGTTAAATATATATAATATTCATATTATCAAAATTTATCGAGAATAGTTTTGAATAGTTGAACAGTGAAGCATAAAACCAATTAAAGGACGAAAGTGCAAACAATTTGTCAGCAGTAAGATGTTTATAGCATTTGAAAGAAAGAAGCGTCTACGGGAATAAAGGACTTACTTAAGTGTAGACGAACGCATCGCTAAGCATCATTTAATTTGCTCAGAAATCTCGAACTAGACTATTCTAACTTGGGAAATGCTTTGATGACTTCGTGATGGTTTGTACAAACAAATTTCATATCATTGTCATTTGGCCTTGGTTCGAGGAACATCTCCAAGATCTTACCAAATCAGGTAAGCAACTTTTTAATTTGCCATTTTTTCGAACAAGATTTAATGTGGAACTACGATTTCTATTGACGGAAAAGGCTCAAAACGACGAAATGAATAAAGATATCAAAATGAAACGTGAACTAGTTGGGGCTTGATGATTTTGAGAGTGTCGACGAGAATGTAAACAGTTTGCCAGCTGAATGACGTTCATAGCATTTGAAAGAGAGGAGCGTTTGTGGGAACAAAGAAGCTACTTAAGTGTCGATGAACCATCGTTAAGCATCATTAGTTTGTTGAGGAATCTCAACCTAGACTATTCTAATTTGGTAATGCTTTGGTGGCTTTATGATGGTTTGTGCAAACAAATTTTAAGTCATTATCATTAGGCCTTGGTTCGAGGAATATCTCCAGTATCTTAACAAACCCAGGTAAGCAACTATTTTGAATTTAGGGAATTAAAAACCGGCCATTTTTCTAAACGAGGTTTAATGTGGAACGACGGTTCCTATTGACGGGATGCTTGAAACGACCAAATGAATCAAGATATCAAAATGAAACGTGAAATTCGAGGTTTGATAATTTGAGGGGTGTCGACCGCCTATGGCGAAATTCCATCTGATCGATACTTACCACTGAGGTTTAGCCTTGATATTATTGTTTCGTTAGATTATCATTTGTTCTTGAAGTCGAACTGATGTATCTTTTAAGAGGTATAAAACTACATAGCCGTTGGAGCGGTTTTCAAAGTGGTAACTCCCCTTCAGCAATTATTTTCCCCCGCACTTAAGAATTCCTGAGTCTCTTTAGGAGTCGCGTTCAACACTCCGAAATATACGGCGTGCTCGAAGGAAAGCAAAACACAAAGCCCTGGAACGCTTTAGAAAGCCAGCAAGTTTTAATTTTTATGCTGATATTAATGCTAAACAAGTACTCGTATAGGAACACCAGATATCCAGGGGAGAATTCAGGGGGTGCTAACCCCTCTTTGGAGAGTTAAGAATCGAAAATATGAATATTATTAAAGAAAATTCTCAGAAGCTCTCTTTAGCCACCCCCCCCCCCCTCCCCTGAATCGTTAAATTCTAGATCCTGATATCTCAATCGACTCTAGCCTTATTTTCTCCATATTTATTCTGAAAGGAAGGTTTCTTCAACCTAAACTGAATTTAATATTATGTGGAATGTCCAAATAATTTTATAAGTTTGAGTGTTGTGTCTTGAGGTTATGGGCTGTTTATCTTCGTCATATGCTAATGACTGTGACGTCAGAGGAGTTATTTATGTTTATTTGTCGTTCCTTGTAATTTAAGTACTGACTTCTATGTGAAAACTAATTTACCAATACTTTAAGATCCGTGGGTTAAAACAGCGATGTTTTACGAAGTCAATTCACACAGCAGTTCACCTCATGTTGAATCAATAATATTGCCAGATGGGTTATAAACACTTGAAGGATTAGTGGAGCTCACAGATACATATTGGATCTGTTTTCGTCTCAGTGCTCATCGTGCCCTCGGGGGAGAGTGGGTGAGGGTGCGGGGGTGTGGGTGGTAAGAGGTCAGATTTGTCGCCACCTCATTTATTCATCAATCTAAATGCTACCCATGACTGATTCATGAAAGACAAAATAAATAACTTATTATAACATAATATTTCTATATGTTGGGACTGCCGATTTGCCTTCGCCTGCTTTTTGCTTGTTTGTTTGTTTGTTTTATTTCGCGTTTTTTCTTTTCTTTTCTTTCCTTTTCTTTTCTTTTCTTTCTCTTTTATATATTTTTATTATATTTTTGATATACTATTTGTTTAATTATAGATAGATATTTTAGAATAGCTCACCATAG
>JAAAQI020147202.1:0-11204 GCA_011800005.2 Stichodactyla mertensii
CCTCTGGGAATAAGAACTTTTGTTCCATTGCGTTTTCACGTGCTATGCAAATACAAAAGACAAAGAATCCTATTCCCGAAAGATGTGAATTTGGTCGAAACGTACATAGCAACGCGTTAGCCGATTAGGTCTATTACGTAAATTTTCCATTTTCTAGCACCGTAAAAAATCAGAAATCGATCCATTTTACGACATCTCTGCCTCAGGTAACCCAGTAAACAGTGGTTTTATCGAATGGAAACAATAGATACGGCTTTATGTTTTGTTTAATATATTTTTGCTGGTGTTTTTGAATAATTAGTATATTGAACTGAAGAAAAAAAGTTGTTGATAAAATTAGATAATGATAACGTTTTTGCAGGAGATGGTTACCCAAGAAAAATGCTTTTCGTTTGCGACAAATGGTCAGGCTGGCATCAAAGTGTTTATAGCGTGAATAGACACCTGTGTCGAAGCTTTGCCAAAATGAAAGGTGTGCAAGTTGCTTGTCTTGTTTTAGAGGTTTCGGAGAAAGACAAAACGAAAGCATCTAAAGAAGGCATTTTCATATTTAAACCTTCCAAGAGAGATGGAATACCAGAGGGAGATAAGAGACTGTTTCTTATGAACGAAGATTTCCCATTCCAAGCTGACATTGTCATTGGTCACGGAATGGTAACCGGTGCAGAGGCTAAAGACCTTGCCAGAAAATTCAACTGCAAATATCTCCAAATATTTTATGATGCCCCAGAGAACGGTACGCGTGCTAGCGAAGATGAAATGGAACTAGGACAAGGAGCAGATTTTGTTGCGACCTTAGGTCCACACTTGACTAGGGAATGGAGCGACAGACTTGGCCTTAAAGTTATGGAAATAATTCCTGGTCTCCCAACAGTTAGCCACAAGAATTCAGTACCTGCACTTAATAATAGGTGCCTCGTTGTTGACAGCATCAACGGAGATAAAACTAATCATAATGGATTAGATATTGCCGTGCGAGCGTTGAAAGATTGCAAGAAGCGGGGAAGGCCAATCAAATTGACGGTGCAGGGAAGTCCTCGTGAAATAAAAACAAAACTCCAATCAGAACTTAAAGGAAAACTCAGCCCAAAATTTGATGTTAATGTAACTTCGTATGATGCAAGTATAGAATCTGTTGAAGGTGAGATACGGGCTGTTTCGTTGGTACTAATGCCTGCGCAATCTGAAACATTTGGAGTGCGAGGCCTAGAAGCTATTGCTGCTGGAGTACCAGTCCTTATCAGTAATTCATTTGGGATTGCCGAAGTCCTCTTAGAGCATTTCCATGAAAAGTTCTGGAAATTGTTGTGCTCTGTTGAAGACGAAGACGACTATGAATCCTGGTCCGATCACGTTGATACTATTCTAGATGGAAGGAATAGCTACTTTGATTTAGTTAACGAATTGCGCCTCGCATGGAACAAGAAGTTTACGTGGGACATAGCAGTGAATAAGATACTAAATCTGCTTTCCAAATCTGGTCACTTTGCTAAAATCACTAATGTTACCGAATACAATGCAGAGTCCCTCTTTCCTTCATTATCTTCAGCGGAAGCACGCGAATTTGTCGCTAAGGAAATGAAGTTGATAGATAGAGGAAGAAAATATGTGTTAATCGTTTCTCCAGTTGAAGCTTCAATGGTTTCATCGCTTCACTATCTCGCTATGGTTCCATGGATCGCAGTCTTTGATTTTGATGACAACAGTGCCAACGCCGGCTATCTTTCTAGCTGCGAAAACCTTTGCAATGAAAAGGGAATGAAGATTTGTCGAATTGTTCCCCAAAAAGAACAGAAAGGAAATTTTACACTCCCTAATGGAATACCATGGTTCCTTCTTGAAGGAACTCAGGAGTCAAAAAAGAACATGATTGATCATTTAGTGTGGCTGAAAAGCGTATTTTCTGCATTGGAAAACACTCACCATGTACCTATTACTATTTTGATATTATGGAAGGCAATGGAAGAATGCAAGCATCTGAGTAGAAAGCTGGGAAAGTTGCTCAACATTATTGAAGCTTCATCTCTTCAGAAACAAGTGAAAATTGCTGTCGTCTTAAATGGTCAGAAAGAATTCTTTGTTGAATGTATCGAAGAAGACTGGAGCACAGAGATTTATGATCTTTCACTGCAGGATGTCTGTTGCGCAATCAATGAAACTGTTGCCGAAAATCCACTAGTAACCGAAGGTTTGGACTTTGAACTCCCCGTTGCTGATTTAGATGGAACTGCGAATGGTCAAACAAGCGTTCTCCCAATCCAATCCCGCTGGATTAATGCTGAGCTGGAGGTACTTTACCAGTCAGTAGGGGATACTCCTGAGCATGATGCCGATGATGCCTATCACTTTTACCGCGGTGGCACGATTTCTTGGTATGCTTTGGCGAAGGGATATGCTATTGAGAGGGATAACTTGAAGCTGATAAAAGCGAAAATAAATGAGCTCCTACTTACAGCAGGCACACTGCGCTTAAAGCTTGCACATCAACGAGGCACTGGCGGGACAACAGCTATTCGCAAGTTGCTGTTTGATTATCACTGGAATTATCCATGCGTGACAGTGCAATCGATTAGCCACACGGAGACAGCCCCAGCAATTAAAGTTTTGGCAGATTTTTGCAAATTACCAGTTTTTATTCTTGTTGACTGCAAACACGTTCAAGGGGAGGAGTTTGACCTGGAAATGCTTTACAATAGTCTTTCCAATTTTCGGGTTCCAAGTATCATTTTGGAGGTCGTACACCAACATAGCCGTAAGAGGGGAAAGCAGGGAAAAGAGCTTCGAGCTTCGGAAATTCTAAATGACTCGGAAAAGGAAAATTTTGTTCAGATATACAGTGAACAAAAAAGAGAGAAGCTTCCATATCTGCGTGAGTTGCAGAGACGTGCAAGCGATGAGCTACAAATTCCTTTCTATTACGCTTTGGTGACCTATGAAGATAAGTTTACTGCACTTCAGCCATTCGTGGAAGATTGCTTATCTAACTCTGATAAAAATCAAAGACAAGTACTAATATTCCTTGCCTTGGCTCATCATTTCGGTCGGATTGCAATTTCTGAAGCCATTTTGACATCGTACTTTGATGCACCTCGTGGCACGGTTCTTAGGCTGGAAGATGTACTCACTGAGCCATCAATACAACTTTTGATAGAAGAAGACGGAAACTGGAGGCCACGTCATGATTTGATCGGGTCGAAGATGCTCCAAAACCTTCTCGCCTTTGGAATCCATCGCGATAATTGGATTCAGAATATTGCTGATGAGGCCATCAATTTCATTTTGCATATGCCAGAAAAACTAGTTAGTGTCTTGTTGATCAATCGAATTGCAGAAAACGATTATTTTTCACCTCTCATTAACGATATTCCAGATGACGATGATGCTATAAGGGTATTCGAGAAAGCAATTGACCTGTTTCCAGACAACATGCATTTTAAAGTTCATCTCGGCCGATTCTATAGTATCAGAAAAGAAGCTGCAGGTTTTGATATGGCTGTAAAATATACTGATGAAGGTATAGCTTGTGCCGACAGTGAGACATCTAAAGTTCTAAGAGCACAATGTGCTCAGATGAAAGGGGTTGTCTATAGCCGCCAAGTAGGTTACTTGATAAAGCAAGGAGCTGTTTTGGAGGAGATTATAAAGTTTGCCGAAGAAGGAGTCCCTTGGTTCAGACGAGCAGTCAGCCTATGTCCTGATGTCGTTGATGGATATATCCCAGAGGTGAGCATGATGTGCAAGGTATTTGAACATATTGACAAGGTAACTGGGAGTCTTCATAACTATCTCTTGCGTCGTGACTGTCATCCATTTGTTCTTGATGGAATCTCTCAGGCATCAGACACTCTCGAGAGTGTTCGTGACAGTGACAATTATACTCACTGGAGGGCCAGACTTCTTTGTTTGGGTCTTCGTAAAGACACGAAGATGACAAAAATGACGGACACACTGAAACTCCTTGAACAGCTTAGAGAAAGTGGCAAAGCTAGCAGAGGTCCTATTAATCGCAAAATAGCTGACATGAAAATGGCACTGTGTCGTCAAAACAATAGAAGTTTGTCTACCATTTCCAAAGAGGTAATTGAACTCTTAAGTGAAGCACTTAAGTACGACTCAATGGAACCAACCATGCGAATTTGGGTTCGAATTGCTCCCTATCTTCCTGTCCATCTTGCCGAAGCAGAAAATCTCATATTTAAATGGTGTTCAGAAGCAAAATCAGTTCATTCTTACCTTTACAAATACATCGTTGCTTGTATCCATGTTCTTGAAGGGAGTCGTCATTATAAAGACATAATGAAAAACACTCACTATGAATTAAATACGGCAATTAAGGCTGTAAATCGTCTAGATGTTGGAAGAGTTCGACACCCTGATAAACCAGTTGTGTGGCTTGGTCAGCAATCCAAAGGAATGAGTCAGTTGGAGTACTTGAATCTGCCTGATAACATATCGAAGCAAAGAAAACAAAAAACCAGCCTTCCTCAGGAGTACACAACGAATCTAAGGCGACTGACGGGAACAATTACTCGTACAGACCCAAAACTTGGAGAAATCTCACTCAGAGGTGTTCTGGACGTTAAATTTCGTACCGATCTCTGCGATCCACCCCTTACCAGTGCCACATTCTGCAATCGGAAAGTTCAATTTTACCTGGGATTTAATTTTTTTGGTGTCGATGCGTACAATGTCATCCTTATCCCTGAGCAGAAGTCTTAACACTAACTAAAATATAGATGCAATGATTACAGTCTGTTAATTGGACTGGGAAGATCTCATTGCCTGTGACATCATGTAACCATTGTCCACTAATATCTTACCCTGGCCGAGGATAAACAATCACGGAACCTTGAAAGCCTAAAAGCTATACCATGCAAAGGCAATGGGATTTTTTTAAGAATCTCTACTTATGTCACTGAAAAAATGTAATTTGCTTCTTATGAGAAAAACTTTTGATTGATTTAATTTGAATAATTGTAGAGTAGAAGTATAAACAATATTAGTAGAAAGCCACTGGCATACTACCTCAAATTTATACCAATGTTTATTAATTTCGAATTAATGTTTTTAGCACAAAGTGACGGCTTTTTGGCTAGTCACTATCTATCACTCAATAGTGAGCACGCGAGCCAATTACGTCTCGTTGACTATATCTATTTACTCATAGAAAACTCGAACTCTAGTCTAATTGTTAAATAATTGTAGCAAACAGTCAAACGACTATGTTGATTATCAATAAGCAACAGTATTTCTAGTTCGAAAAAAGTAGCGCTTGTACTTAATTTTAGCCTATATCGTAAACTGCATGTATGGATATTATAGATTTTAGAGAATAGTCTCTCTAGTTTTATGCCATCAAAATAAATGAAAATGCTTGCCCGGGGAAATTCGTCAAACCAGTAGCCAGTGTAATTAGTTTCACTGATATACGCAATGTTATGTTTACCCGTGACGAATTTTAAGATAAAAATGGATTAAACAAATATGTAGTTTTGTAGCTGACGTGATAAAATCACGGATCCAACGATTTGATAGTAGATAGTAGAACTTAGTATGCAATATAGACAGAATAGATTTGTCAAAAGTGTTGTATACTTACGGATTATTATTGTACTCATTTGTTAATGAAAATAAAGTTGGTTTTTATAACAGAGCTACATGCTTTTAAAGGAACGGCATATTATATAACTTTAAAGTGCTCTGAAATCTTTTCTCGTCGATAAGCATATTAGCTCTGTAAACCTTACACTTAATTGTTTCCTTGGAGCGTTACAGTGTATGGGAATAAAATAATGTTAAAGGAAATTCAACCTTTTCTAATTAACAAATTGATTCGTAAAACTCTATCCTGCAGAGCTATAGTTAAGAATATACAAGCAACTTTTCAAGTGTTGATATCATACTTCCGTATGTTGTCTGCGTCTAAACCATCCGCACCTAAGTTGTCCATGCTGTAGCCTCCATGCTGCATCTTCATCTCCATGGCAACTTGTTTCTTGATAGCGGAAGCAGACCTGTTTCTTGATTTCCTTTTTTATGAAAGGAAAAAGAGATGAAATGATAGATTATCGGCATTTACAGTGGAGGAAGGGAGCGGAGTGGAAAGAGATGCGGGAAGCCAAATGCTTTTTAAAAATATGCTCAATAATATTGAGACTATGTTTAGGTTTTAAAAGATCCCCGCCACAGAAGCCCCTAAGCCAATTATGAATGTTGTTCACCTTTCCATCGCATTTCCATTAAAATTAATTAAATATTCAACAGCAGATTAAATTCGTATGAAATTTATGAATATCAACCTCAGTTTGAGCATGTGACCATACTCAGTCTCGTTCCCGGAGCTGCTCTTTCTTACTGCGCATGCTCGACGAAATAGCTTGGCCATCGAAGACTCCAAACTGGGAGAACCAAGAAACTGGGTATTTATGAGCCGTAGGGCTTAGATGAAAACAACATCTTTTAAACCTCTAACTCCGAATGTTTCCATTTACGATAGATCGTAAAAATGATTTTATCTGATTGGCTGAATTTGTTTGAACTGAGACACTGAAGTATTAATAGAAAATCAGCCAATCACATGCGATCGTGGCGATTAGGAGTTTTGTTTGTTTGTTTTTAAGGAATGTAATTTTACTTTCGATTTCTTTCTAATAGCCAATCACTTAGGAGGAAATATTACAGTTCTCATAGAGCCAAGATATTTTGTCGAGCATGCCCAATAAGAAAGAGTGGCTGTGATGACGAGATTGGATCATACTCACATGACAAATAGCAAACCAATGATTGTGATCAAAATAACTCCGCCTACTGATCCACCAATGATAACAGACATATTCTGGGTGTTTCGTGATAGTAGACTCAACACTGGTAGGGGTGGAAGGTTTGGTTGTAGGTTGATCTGAAGGTTTTTCAACCATGTATACAGATACAGACAGTACTGTATTGTTAATGGGTCTGCCAATACGAGCCAGAGATCCATTCACGATATTAACAAGAAGAGTCTTATCGACTGTGTCAGTAACCCCTTGACTGGTGACTGCTGGTGGGAACTTGACGTAGAATGCTACAGCAATCATGTCATTAGGGTTGGACGAGTAAGACAACTGCTTCGAGAAGCCTGGCAGAAGATGGACTTGCTGTGCTGTGAAGGTGACGTGCTGGCCACTGGAGCACCTGGAAAAACAATACATCAATTATCTTTTCAAAATTGGATGCTTCTATAAGCGCAGCGGTGCATTTCGATATACTGCACCATATGCGAGTGAAAAGTTTTAAAGTTGTTGGAGAGGGATTAAGGAAGGAAAGTTAGGAAGCGAGGGAGGATCAAGTTGGATCTTTCAGCAGTTTTTACCTTTCTCTTGTTTTTCCTCGGAAACAACGTTGATCCTTTGCACAGAATTCAGTCACTTCTTGTGCCACAGTTTCCTTGAATTTCGTATCTTTTTGTTGGTTCCACTATGAAAATATCAAGTTACGTTTGACTCATTGATACAAATATTTCAAAATTGCCTCAATTCTATACGGTCTTAAGATCTATATGTACACTAAGGATTTTGCTTCAGGGGCAGACTCACGGCTTACTTTGCTTTTTGCATGTACCAAAGATTTCATGTAATAAAGGTTGTGACGGGAGCAGAATTTTGCCCCCGGCTCACGCTCCATGATATTAAACTGGTTAAATATTAGCGAGCATGACCACATCATACAGCAAGCTCCTGCAACATACTCTCTCGTGTGTACTATAGTTGTGCAAAATGGGAGCCTGCCCCTGGAGCAAAACCCTTAGTCTATTCGGACCTTAAGTGAGAATAATCATGAACAAGAAAATTTTTTGTTCCCTTTTTTCCAGCGTACCTCAGTCATGTCGAGTCCTTTGATGGTAACATTGACAGAGTTCTTGATATCTTCTATTGAAGGGGGGTCGTGGTGTTGATGGTGGTCGAGTGGTAAGAGGTTTTTCAGGTTCTGAAATAAATTCGAATAGATACATCGGCTTTGTTTTACTAGGGTAATTTCTAGGGTAGGGTTCTCATGTGGTATTCGCGAATGAAAGGAACGCAGTAGTTTGTCCGGAAGAGTGGTTTTTTTTTTGTTTTTTTTTTTTCTCTCTCTTTAGAATGGTGTACAGCCCCAACAACCTCCCCCTAAATCCATCACTTAATCAAACACTGGAAAAGCAAAACTTTTAAGTGAATAATTTATTCGCATGGTATTACATATACCTTGGCATTCATTGCCGTCCCATACAAGGCCTTTACTACACTGGCAAGTGTAAGAACCAATGGTATTGCGACATCGTAGATTGGTAGAGCAATTGAATGTCCATTCAAGACATTCATTAATGTCTGAAAAATAAGTTTCAAAAGCAACTTAGTGTACTCTTGTTCCATTTTGATTGATTGATTTGATTGATTGATTGATTTAAATGCAATCCCAAATTAAAATCCGTAGGGTTTGGCTTGCTCATGGCTCATTGCTCATTGTATTCTATGGCTTGCTTGTGATGGTGCAAATGGTTAGGAGCAAGTGGAGGAAAAAAGAGACATGAATAGGAACGGAACGAATTTTAAAAAGATTGGCCAACACCTTCTTCCTCTCCAGTTCCCCCTTCCTTCCTACTCCTCTTCCCCAGTTCCCCTACATCAGTCCCCTGCGTCACTAAACAGGCTAAGCCCAAAACATCAGTACTCACCAATGCATGTTACATTGTCAATGTCCAGGCGGTATCCATGATTACATTCACAGTCGTACCAACCAATCGTATTGTTACAATTCTGGTTACAACGATTCTTCCCTGTGGCACATTCATCGATGTCTGAAAATTAACAGATAATACTGAATGTTATCAAATTAGCTGTGCGACTCATTAAATCTCTACATGCCAGGGCAAGAAATTGATCGATACCTGAACATGATTTGTTGTCTTGGAGTAGTTTGTAACCAGGTCGACATGTACAGTGGTCTGTCCCATTAGAGACGTAACAAATATGTTGACATCGATGATTACCGTCCTTACAGGGAGACTCAGCTGGTGGAGAAAACAATACAACACAATAGCTTATTGAAACTAGCTAAGCACACACCTATTTCAAAAAACGTTGTCGGTGTTCAATCCTACGCGACTGGACCGAAGAGGATTATGAGTAGTATTTGTATTCAATAGTTTTCACATAAATTAACGCGTCTGTCACTTGTGGCGTTCACGTGTGTCTTCGCTCTAAGGTCGAGGCATGGCTAGAGTTGTATACCATTATGCTAATCATGTTATTCTAATGTTTCTTTGAATACTATCCATAGTCCTCTTCGGTCTAGTCGCGTAGGCTTGAAGCCTCTCACCGACAATGTTTTTTGAAATAGGTATATGCTCTGCAAAGTACTCACTCGATTCTAACTTACCTATGTATCTTTTGGGGTTGTCAGGATCTACTGTAAAGTATTTATCACAGGTGCATCTGTTAAGCCTGGTTCACACTAGCGTCGTAATCGTAATCGTAAGCAACGTACGCAGACTCAGTAGCGCACTGCTCATTAACAGTGCTTGTCTTTTTTCACACCTAAGTTATAAATACGCTACTGAGTCTGCGTATGTTGCTTACGATTACGATTACGACGCTAGTGTGAACAAGGCTTAACTTCCCGGGGTATTCACACATCCTTTCATGCAGTCCCCACTGGCTGGATAGCACTCGTTCACATCTGCAAACCATTTAGAATGGTGTGGTTAATCCAAAGTTGGAAAAGGGATTTCATTACATGACGCACAACTTACCATCACAGTCGCGTCCATTTATATTCAGCACGTAGCCATGGTTACAATCACATGTGAAGGAGCCAGGAGTGTGTTGGCACAGATTTGGGAACATCCATGTGTGAGCCCGTCACATTCATCAAGATCTACATTAGTAATTGGTAACAAAAAGCAATACACCTTCGGTAAATGAAAAGCTAACGTTATGAATTGGTTAACGAGTTATTTTATCTACCCGAACAAGAGTCTCCTTTCCCAGTGAATCCAGGCGGACAAGGTCAACATTCATATCCGCTATCATCAGCAGGAGCCGGTAAGTCTTTACACTGTACACAAGGATAACATGGGCTCATATTGACCTGACATGCATCAATATCAATGTCACAGAATCGACCTGTGTAACCACTCGTGCAATCACAAGTCATGATACTAAAACGACTGTTATTGCTACGGTCTGCTTCCCCCTGGTTGCCTGACAAGCAGTCGCCACCATTGTGACATGCGCATACACGTACCGCTGGTCTCAAAACTGAGGTAGCTCCTTTACTGTCCTTTACGATTACTTCCAGATCAACCTGTTTTAAAAGAATAGGAATTAATGAACATTCTTTATTTTAGTATTAGTTTAATCAGTTTTGAGCTATTGAGAGGGTCGAATCGAATCTCCGCGGCAAGAAGAGACCAACATTTAGTTAATAGATTATTTAGTTAATAGATTATTTAGTTAATAGATTATTTAGTTAATAGATTATTTAGTTAATAGATCATATGATTTAGTTAATAGATTATTTAGTTAATAGATTATTTAGTTAATAGATTATTTAGTTAATAGATTATTCTCGTAAATCTAAAGCGAATTAAAATTTGGCCATAGTAAATACTAGTTCTGGAGAGCGGCACTATTTTTAGTTACTTTGGAATAAATAAAAACGTTGTCCTAGGTAGACGTGGGTTTGAACCCCCCACGGTCCATTAACCCTTTTTTTTTTTTTTTTTTTTTTTTTCTGTTCACCCGACCTCATTTTTTAAAATTTGGATCATTGTCTTCCACTCTCACTCTTTGCATTTTTAGTTTTAGAAATTAAATAGAAATCGATTATTCTCAATTCAGTCATGTATTTTGAAATTTTATAATAGTTGAATTCATCAATCAATCAATAACTTTATTTATACACGCTTGCCCCGACAACTAAAGCTGATTTCCACAGGGGGCGTGTGGATAAAAATACATCATAATAACAACAATATATAAACATCTAATTAACTAATATATCTTATATCTAATATATCTATAATGTGTATAACACACTCTTAATGCCATACGGTATACCATATGTGATATTTATAAAACGAGTAGTAGTGTTTTATCAAATATAAATACCCGAGGCGTAGCTGAGGGTTTTTGATATTTGATAAAACACGTGCTGCTCGTTTTATAAATGGCTTAAACAACGTC
>JAAAQI020147213.1:0-11201 GCA_011800005.2 Stichodactyla mertensii
AGGGGAGAGGCTGGCCGGCCCCCAGACCATATACGACCAACCCCTTGCTCTAACCACGGTTCACGACGATTTGAAAGGGAAAAATAACCTAGTCTTTGTGGTGCATTGTTTTGGCCGGTATTGATATGTTAATTGTTTGAAAGCGATAGACGAGTGGTTAAATGCGTCGTGATTCCAAAAGAGTGAGTCAAACCCATTGGGCTGGGTTAGTACTGGGATGGGTGACCACTGATAGCTACTTGGTGAATTCAAAACTTTTCTTTTTCATCTTCGATTTTTTCTTACTTTCTTCTACTTTTTCCCTAATCCGGGAATTTTTAGCCAGTGCGGATATAAGAAGGAAAATCATGAAAAAACTAGTACAACATTTTTTAAATGTGTGATTTAGTTTTCCTATATAATTTCCCTGTGATATATCCTATGTAGAAATACATTGTCAAGGGAAGCAAGTAATACCTCTATCATTTACATTGAAAAAATTACGAATACGATTTCGACGTCGTCTTCACCTCAAACTCCACTGGAAAAAAAACGTGACAAAAATGTTCCCTAAACTGGGCAGTTCGTTTACTGAAACTTCTTTCGGCTCTTTCTTGATGTTTTGTAGTTCAAAACACAAAGAAAATCGTTGTCGTACAAATTTTCAAGCTGGCAGATTTTCTGCACACGTACTGTACAAACTGGTCGACCAAAATGCATCGTTGCTATGCATCGTTCCTCTGTTATCTGTAGGTCATGCGCACTAAACCTGTTCTCCATCTCTCTCTTGTCGTCCCATCCTCCTCTGTTCTCTGTAGGTCAAGTACGAACTGCACATCACGAATACCACCATGACAGCTATCAATGCCATTATTACCACATAATAAGTCGTCACAATCCAATAGGCGAGTTTATACGTTGTCTCATGGCAGTAGAGATTCCGAGGACGTTCACTTGTGCTGGCGGTGACCGGCTTCGCTGTAGTTGGTCTGCTTCCTGAGAGATTTCCATTCATCTTCCATACTCTTTCTTCGGGCTCAAAAGTAGGGTTTGTTTGGTAGATGTATACACTACTTAAGACTTGTAGTATAATCAGGATGTACAGTAAAGGATCCCAGGACATTTTGTCTCTGTTTTCTGGTGACTGTTGGTCTGGTGTGCAGTGTTTACAGATCAAACGTCCCAGACATTCAAGTAACTGAAGCAGCCCTCCAATGATAAGAAAGATGGGAATTCGTGGCTCGATAGGACACTCATCCAAATGGGTAACCCCTAGTAAGAAAATAAGAGATATAACGAGGTTAAAATGGCAATTCCAGTGACGAGTGTTGCAGCCTTGACAATAGACCATGAATCCACTCGTGCGTAATATTTCAGACCACGTGTCAATCCCTTGGGAATACAAGGCTCATCCATATTAATGTATCTTCTCAAGCGCTACCAAGAAACAAAGAAACAATACCCAAGGGGATGACACGTAGTCTGAAATGGGAAAACATTACACCCAAGTGTATTTTGTCCATAGACCTTATTCGTTGTTTTTCCCATTACAGGCCACGTGTCATTCTTTTGTTTTGGTTTTTTTTTTGTTTTAACGCTTGAGAAGATACGTTAATATGGATGAATCTCAAACAAAGAATCTTATTCCCGACACGTGGTCTGAAATGGGAAAACATTACGTCCAAGGTAAAGAGGTTGGCATAATGGTGACACTTGTTGTAGTTTGTAACCATTCCCAAGAGGATCAAAAGACAAAGACATGGTGGCCATGTTGGTGGTACAGACAAAAGAACCTAATGAGAAATCTTTTGTTAAATGGCACCAACATGGCCCGCGATGACGTAACGTGCAAACTAAGAATAGCATAACGTCGCACGTGCAGAAGCTTACCTTGTATAACCATGGTAACGGGAAGCACAATGGCGAAGACCAGGAAAAAGATACCAATTCCTTAAAAAAAGGAAATTTGAAGATGTTGCAAGTTTTCGGACAATGCGCACTTGAATCAAACGATGTAACTTTTCTCATTGTGTGTCTAATTCTCATTATCGGCAAAAGTTTGGACCTTTGCTACCAAACACTTCATAACCCCTCTCTGTGGAGCTAGTAAAAATTTCATAACCTCCTACAACCTCCAAGATTTCAGTAATACTTTCAGCCTCACAACTCTGCAACCTGATAACCCCACTACAAGATTTCCAAAGATAACCAAACCCCCTTCAATTGAACCAACCATCCCCCAACTCTATAATCAAGAAAGCCCTCTTATATGGCTGTGTATGGCTACTAGCGATGCTCAACCAATAGAGCTAACAAGGTGGTTGTGTTGATGACATACGCACGCCATGACTAAGCGAAGCCTACATTTCTTTGCATGACTTCAGGGATGAGGAGTTGCATAAGACAAGAAGAAATCACTTACCAAAGAACTTTGCCATCTTTTTGAGGGAACATTCCTGAGTAAACTCGCTTGTTGTCGAGTGAATAGACATGTGTCGCACTGTGTTACGCATTCTGTTGCTAAATAATTCCCTGTAGCTGGGAGGGGGATCTGAAGATGTTGAAAAAGGATGTAATATTTGTGGATAGTACTACGACTTCCTAGTCCTAAGAAAAATGATATTTTGCTATATTAAATTTAGTCAAGCAATACAAAACGCGCGCGCATGTCTCTGTACTGTGATATAAACACGCTGGGAGATGTAGAGCGTGAGAAAAGCAAGTTAAGTAACACAAGGCACAGCCGAGTGCTTCTACTGCTTTTCGACTGAGCGCTCTACGAGTATTTATATCACAGTACAGAGACATAAGCGATCGTTTTATATTGCTTTTATAAAATGTTTTTCGCTGTTTTAGCGCGAGCGTGTTTCTGTCCTGATCTGACATAAACACGGTAGCCGGCCAATCAGCGCGCACGTTTGATCTCAATTATTTTGTAAAGAAGTTTACAGGTCGTTGAATGGTTTAGACTGAGTGCTGTGGATATCTCTTACCATTGTTCATAATACAAGTAGATTCATTCCCTCTAAACGCGTGATTTACACGTGACGGGTATCCTGGTACGATGTCGAGGGATGAATCAAGAGACGAGTATTGAGGAGGAGGACTCTCATTGTTTTCTCTCAAAACCTGTGCTCCGAGGTCCACCTCTTGTTTGACAACACTTGGCGATTGTCTCTGGTGTTCCCCACTTGATCCGCGAGCCGATGGAATTGATGACATCTTGATGTACCTCAAAGATCGCCCTTGCACACTAAATGAGCGCTTGAAGATGCGCAGTCCACGTGAACCTTGTCTTGTGTTACTTGGTGCTCTTCCGTTAACCATGTGGGATGCGTTTGGCACTGATTTTGATCGTTGCGTGCGAGAAGAGCTCAAGTTTTGACCCTTAAAGATGAATTTAGGTAGTTCTGTTGGCGTATCATGATCGGCTGTACTCGTGCTAATGGATGGAACTCGCTCGATCTCCGACATTTCCTGTGGTTCAAATCCTTCATTTGCTAAGGCCATCTCAGAACATCTGGGCTCCTGTTAAACAAAACATAAACTAGATTTCAATGTTGTTCTCTTTCTAAAAGAGGCATAGCATCATCCACCCGTCTAGTTATTTAGTCATTTTTGTTCACATGTTCCAAAATCAACACTGAAGGAGGGAGCTAGGCAGATGGGGTCGCTTAAATTTGAATGCCATGCATTGGCACAAGGATGCCTAACAGGGTTTTGTCACGATTTATAGCTCTGTCCTGCTCGTTCTTTTGATCGCATATTTAAAATTACACTATGTCACAGTGCGCGAGATCACTGCTCATCCAATGAAAACGCATTGACATGTCACCATCACGGTCACGGTACATCACGTCATATCACCGGGAGCTTTTCACAGTCATGCATATAAACTGCGATCTAAAAATCTCTCGTGCGCATGAGACCCGATATAAACTCCTTGAAATCAAGGAAGCGCTACAGAGACCAGTGACGTAATAGACCAACAGACACTCTGTCGTATCACTAAAAGCTTTCAAGCATTTAATCAGGCAGTATTGTTCAAACCCATTATAGCTAGTTCATGGAAGGATTGTTTAGAGTTCCACTACAATATATGACGGAAGCACTCTTTACCTCAAAAATACATGTGAGTGGTCCCGTTGGAAAATAACTATGATCTAAGGTATGGTTCAAAATTACAATGTCAGTGTTGTAAGTAGACAGAGAAAAAAGAAAAAAGAATTAGTTGAACGTTCTCAGTTTTTTAGTTGTTTTCCCCTTTTTAATTTCTTTCATTCCTTCCTTCTTCCATACATCCATGCTTTTCTTTCTTTTTCTTTCTTTCTTTTTTTTTCTTTTCTTCTCTTCTCTTCTCTTCTCTTCTCTTCTCTTCTCTTCCCTTTCCTTCTTTCTTTCTTTCTTTCTTTCTTTTTTTCTTTCTCTCTTCCTTTCTTTTCCTTCCTTCCTTCCTTCCTTTGTTTGTTTGTTTCTTTTCTTCTTTCTCTTTTTCTTGTACTTTGACCCTGAGAAGCTTCGAGCGAAACAAGATCCCATGATGATTAAACTACTGTCGCAGTTGGAAATTCAAAATGGACGAAATTAATCTTTACGTACGTCAGACTCGGCTCAAAAAAAAACACACTTGTCCTCACTTGTCAATAATTTTTTTTAAACGCTGTCAAATAAACTAACTATGCAGTGAAAACTCAGTGCCTGATTGACATCAGTAAAACCGTCAATATAACCATTAGTTTCTTTGATTCCTTTTAATTTTCCATACAGAAAATTGAAGAAAACGGAAAATGAAGAAATGGGATGCACTATGCAGGGATCAAACCTAATACGAGATGAAATTTTTGGCGCGATTTTTTCTCCTTTTTTTGGTTGCAAAGATCGATGTTCTCAAAAACAAATTAGCGAGGAAACGAAAAAAAGCGCTTTGTCTTTGCTCAACAGTAGATAAAAAATATCGATGAAAGAGCAAGAAAAACAAACGAAGAAACACTTGAACAGAACGAAGTAAGAAAATTTAGATATGCCAATTCAATGTGAACACCATATACACGTATTGACTCTCGATTGACCTGTTTATGCTTGGCATATCGAGAGTCAATAACAGTTTTTATTAAAGTAATGTGATATTTTATCAAAGGCTCGATCGAAGATTTGCCCAAAGAACAACCTTTGAAGATCAAATCGCAAATAAAGCTTAATATTAATTCAGACAACGATGTCTCCTTTGAGATGAAGTAAAAAAACCCTTCCTTTTAAGATAGGACGAACTGTGAATCAAATGCCAAACGAAGAACAGTAAAAAAGCATAAATTCGACGGTAATCTTCACTGACTACATGGATTGAGTCAATTTATACCCTTCCTGATAGCAAAACGCACTATATGTTATTATAAACTTGGAATAAAATTCCTAATTCAAATGAGTGTTGAAAATATACGTTCATTTTCTGAATCGAAATGTGAAAAATGAGAATTTATCTCGCAGCGGGTATGTGCACTTCCTCATCTTCAAATTTTAAGCACCACTTCAGTATTTTTTCCATTTTTTTTTCTTGCAGTGCCAATAACTTCGCTCTAAAAATTGTGTAGTGTGATGTAATTTTTTTTACAAAGTTATCTCTTACCTTGCTACACGTGCTATGAACTGTGGATTAGTTTGTTTCAAATTAATAATCCTGCCCGTATAAACTTTAAGCTGTGAATCGAAGTGTGTGTTACTATACACTCTTTGCGGGACCGAAACTATACCGACCAAGCGATTTCTACACAACTATCATCGAAGCCACCAGGTGTTAAACTATCCTTCAAGAGCCCTACAAGATCGGATTGCCATCACATCAAATTTACATAACGCTTCAAGAAATTATATAGACTCTGTTTTGGTTTTGTTTTGTAATATTAAGCAAGTATACCTATATAGTTCACAGTAATGGAAACTTTTAGTCTTTCCGTGCAGCCTAAACCCACTCACCGACCAACTTCTTGCTGGATACTGGCGCCCTTAAAATTTCTCCTATCATAGACAAAATTTTCAACTTCATAGAAAGCGCAACTCAACGTTTGTTTATAAAGGCGTATGTCATTTTGCACGTTTGATTAGAATTAAGATTACGAGGCTTTGAGGACTTGGGGGAAAATCTACTCAGTAATGCTTGGTAATAGCTTGGCAACCAAGCGTGCCTTAAATTGCGTAAACCACCGGGAATTTTGAACACACTAGTAAAGTAAATTTTGAGAAAAGTAAGTTTTAGCCTCAAAATGTTAGTGAAATAGCCATCGTCGTAACTCATTAATTCACTCATTGAGCGGCTATGAATTTCCTTCTGCTCTATAGGTGTTTTAATAGATAACATTATACGAAAACAGTTAATAATCCTCCTTTAGGGTAACCATGGAAACTCATGCTTGCAGTAACATTACCGTCCCTCCCCTCCCTAGTTATCATTTTTATCCTTCCTGGCTGTTTTTCAAGATGGCGGTTCGTCAGTCGTTCTCAGGGTGGACACCAATTACTCGTCTTTTCTCCTCCAGATTGGTATGTTTGCTCTTGATTTCAATTCATTTGCTTTCCTACATCATATATCAATTTAGTAGAATCATTTCAAGTCAAAACCCCAGAGATATTTAGCTCGATTTTGTAAAAAAAGTCGGTACATTGGAAAGTTTACGAGGTTGATCAGTTTATTATGCAAATGTTCTGTCAAGTGAAAATTGTGTTAAATCCTCTTTATTGATCGTTTTTAAAGATTCATCATCTTGAAGTAAGGTTCCTGTTTCTTATATCCGTTGTTTTTTGTTTACTTCTAGGCTCATCGCAATTCCGTATCTTTTAGAAAATCCTTCCACACCTCGGTTCTTCTTCTGCGAACTGACGCTCTGAATGGTAAATTTAAAGTTTAAGCTAATTTGTCACTGAACAATATCGTGTTGAAAGAAAATTCAGAAATGATGTCTTTAAGACAAAAGAAATATTGCTTTCGCTTTAGTAAGCAGTACTTTTCGATTCAACAAATCCTACAAAATTTTGAACTAAAATAACTTCAGCAGCTGCACTACCTTTGCTGTAGAACAACTCCAATAGCTTATATTTTAACGAATTCAGCTGGCAAATTAAAAGTCTCGAAAGATAACAACATAACTTTTTTATTCTATTGTTACTTAAGCCTATTATTTGACTCTTTGAATTTCCAGAACGGCTTGAAAATATTTCAGTTGGAAACAGAAATGGTTTTCCAGTTTTGACAGTTCCTTTGCCTTCTCGGCGAGAGCTCTGTGAATTTACTCTTCGTCCTCTTAGCGAGACTGTGAAAGATTTGGCTGATGTTATTAAAGACGAAGATGGCGGCATAGATCGAGTTGCGATATACAATTCAGATGGTGTTCGGATTTCTGGCAGTACTAGACTAGATGTTTTACTTCGTTCCAATTTTAAGCTAGTAGTTAATGACATTGGATATGCTGTACAGGTACCTGATGATGGTGAGTAATTATGTGGCATTGAACAAATAATCAACTGTATGCATGGGTGGGCTGTCAGTACATTTACACCTTCTTACCTGAGCCGACTATACTGAGCATTCATTTGGAAAGGAATTTGGAAAAATGTGTGCAAAAGCTACAAAATAGATTGACATCCTACTATTTGCAACGAATTTTTCATTTGTTGCACATTTACTGCCTCGTATCAAACTTGTCACACAACATGTTTAGAAACATCTATAATTGGTCTTTGAAAATAACTTAGGTCATGCTTGTATACAACAACATGCCAATCAGTCAATCAGTGGGCAGAATTACTTGTGACGGGGAAAACTTGCAACATTCATTTCTGTTGTGTGACAATTAGTTGGAAAGGGGGTGGAAAAATGCTCAACAACGTCCTGCAATTTGCACAGCATCACTGTGCAATGAGTTTGGCAAATATGTTGTTTCTTTGCCTTAATCTAATTTATAAATTCAATGTTAAATATTCTTTGCCTTTTCCAGGCAAACTAACTGAAGAAGATTCCAGAGCATTAGCAAAGACAAAGACCTTAATTCATCAGCTATACAGTTCTTTGAACATAGAAGAACACCAAGTACGTAAGGATAATTATGACCTGCTTCTACATTACAGAATAGTTTTTTAGTCAGCTTAGTGTGTTCCACTCTTGTTAAACTCTCATATTCATTCAACAAAAGGTAATAGAACCAAGCTTGTAGAAAGATTGAGAAAAAGGAAAACTTATCAATATTGTGGTATGAGGGCTCTTATATGGTTATTCAGAATTAAGCAAAATTCTTAAAGGTCTGGTTAAAAAGCTTCATAAAATGCTGCTTTCTTGTGGCCCATAAAGCATTTTGTTTTGGCTCATTTAATTTGCATTGAATTTGAGGGTCACTTTGCATGAACACAATAGTTTTCATGTGCAGTGAAGGATAACAAGCTATTGTATTTATGCAAAGTGACCCTCAAAGTTGAGAAGAAGCTAGAAACCATTTTATTTTCTTTGTCCCTTAGCTTGAAAAGGAAAGAAAACTTCTGGCAAAACTAGATGATATCAAGCTTGACTTAGAACCAATGGAAAAGTTAAAGAAAGAACTAGATCTGAAGGCAGCACAGCGTGCTAACATATTAGTGTGGGGAGGTTTAGGTTACATGGCTCTGCAGTTTGGCTTTCTCGCACGTTTGACTTGGTGGGAGTACTCATGGGATATCATGGAACCTGTGACATATTTTGTGGGATATGGCACAGCAATTGTTTGTTATGCTTATTTTGTTTTAACTAGACAGGTAAGCTCTAAATCTTATGATATTTTTCTTTATTTTTCCCAAACTCATAAATAATTAATCAGAAGAAAACAAAGTAAATCACTACCATGATAGTAGTTGGGTATGTGATTTTAACTAGCATAAATGAATATGAATAAGGGCAGATTCAGGGGAGGGGTGCAGGTGGGTGTGCACCCCCCTGAGATGAGCTACTTACAGTCAATTATGGATTTAATTTTTTTACTTTTGGTTCTTGAACTTGAACCTAAATGGTGTACCCCTTCAAAGAAATCCTAGTTCTACCCCTGTGAATATGCATGTAATTGACTTATCCAAAAGTATACTATCTATTAATAAGTTATAGTTAAAGTTGGAATAAAGAATGTTTCAATGTCCTGGATTGGATGATGAGTCATACCTGTATGTCCTTGAGAACAATAGCAGTTCAACAATGTGTGAATGTCATACATTAGTCCTCAAGTACTAAAACAGGACTTTTGTTTGTTATTAAAGTACCTGCATGCATATCCAACCTTTTTAACCTTAAGATCAAGTTTGTTTTGAGTTGTACTCTAGTCCACTTCATTGAGCATGAAATAACATGTAACCCCTATAAATTTCTGTCACATCTTTCAGCAGCTGACCTACCCCTTTTCAGCTACCCAGAAAGCTACAGAAGGCTCCAGCCTCATCCATATTTTCTCCAGCCCCTCCCCATTAAGGGACAATTCATTTTTTATGCCAGAAGGGAGGGGGCTGGCAAGTTTTATACAAACAAAATAAAAACAATCATGACCCTCTTGTAGATACTTGTAACCTATCTCAATGTCTTGAATTTTTGATGCCCCCTCATCCTTGCTGCCCCCCCCCCGTATAAATAATGAATGGTCTCTAACAAATGTCTGTTTCTTACTGCAATTCTCAATATTCTGCAAACTCAGTAGTTGCTAGCTGCCTGTTGGAATTTGTTTTTTCACTTTTGCCAGTCCAAAATAGAAGCTACCAACTGATTATTTTTGATTGATGGCAGTGAAAAGCCAATTTCACAACAATCTGTTGAAATGTCTGAGTTTGCAGAATATTGAGAATCACTATAAACAACATATATTGATAACTCTATTCTAATTCAGTGGATGAAGAATGCAATTGCTAAGTTCATTTTGTTAACCATTAATTTATAACTCACTCATAAATTAATTTTTTTGCTAGTTATCCTGTTCATTCATTCATTTGTTCATTTACTGAGTACCATTCTTACTTTCATTTAGGAATTTTTATATCCAGATGCTCGAGACAGGCAGAGACTTATTTCATTTCACAAGTTTTCCAAGAAAAAGCAATTTGATGTAGAAAAGTACAACCATTTGAGGGACTGTGTTGCAAAGATTGAAGATGACCTAAAAGAGCTGCGCAGCCCTTACAAGCTCCATCTACCTCCAAGAGTCACTGAGAAAATCAAGGGTGAATGATATAACATTTTACAACCATTTTATGAATAAAATTTAATACCAGACCAGTGATTTTAAACATTTAGTTATGTATGGAAAAAGGTCACAGTCTTCAAAGGAGATACGAGTGGGATCATTCCAAGACCATTTCATGGGCAAATTGAATAATGCAAATGTCGGGCATAATTGAAATTGTTAAAAATGGCTTCTTTCGGCTTCCAGCAGCACTGAATGTCTCAATATTGATAGGATATTGATATACCGGTATTTACACAGACCCAAGTCTTGGGATAACCTGTATCTCTTATCACCTACGTAGCTTCTTCCTTGGTTATTTTGTAATGCTCAAGAACAAACATTAATATGAATGATCAAAGAACAATCTTATCAAGGGAATGACATGTTCCCCTGCTTCGTAGTATCCATTGCTATGTCCAACAAGCCAAAGTATTTTAATGGGTTATGGCATCAAAACAATGTTGATTCTTAAAGCATACGTTTAGAGAATACGCAAAAAAGCTAAAAATCTTCCAGAAATTCAGAGGTTTATGATGTTGCATTGCTTGCCAGACCTGCCATATTTCTTTGGAAAACAGTAATGCCTTTGTTGGTGGAGCTATTGTTTGAGTACATCTACTGGGGGTACAATAATCAAATGCAATGACTCAATGTAGTATCATTTACAAAATCTAGTACTGTATATATATTAACAAAGGCTATCCATAGCCTTATGATATTGAGTGTAGTCAATGATATTCAATTTTACATGTGTATTTATTTCAATCTAGTATTAATTGTTCTAGTCTTTATCTGAGGTTTTGTAACAGCTGTAAATTTTACTTTTATGATCTGATTTTAAACACTCAAATTTTGAATAAACATTACCATAGAAATCTTGAAAAGTAATACCAACCATTTGGGGTTTTAGAGCGATGCTACTAAACCTGTGAAATAAAAACTAAATAGTTCTTAGCTACTAGACACTATTTTGTGCTTAAATAGTCACTAGCACTCAAGCGAGTC
>JAAAQI020147224.1:0-11201 GCA_011800005.2 Stichodactyla mertensii
GTGACGTCACCTAAAATAGTAAGTTAGTTATCTAATTTAGGTGACGTCAACTATTCAACAGTGTGACTGAAAGCACATTATACATATAAACATGGAATTATATACTCATGGAAGACTAGCCCGGGAAAATTTTGGCGCCTTTTTTTAAAGGCGATATTTTGGCGGGAAAAAAACAATATTAACAAAACTTTGTTTGTTGATGGAAGCCATTATGTAGCTTGCGTGTAAAACATTGTTCAAATACACATTTGAATCACAGCAAAGGTTCGAAGCAAGAAGTGCGCGAATTCACCATACACTTGATACAAGTTTGATTGGAAGAAAAAGGATCGAAAAAGAAAAGGTATAAGTTTGCGTACCTGGATGCTGGATGGGTGAAATGTTCTACATCTTGCTCTTTTTCTTTTTATCCCTTTACTCTTATCGCCCGACATCAGGGTCACTTTTAGCAGGTGTTCTGCTGGTAATACAAGTTCATTGAATTGTTAGCTAAAAATCAACGTTTTGTCAAGATATATCCCTTTGTTATTTACAGCTGAATAACCTTTCGTAATCATTCTACCTTTCTTCGTGTTAAGAGAAGCCCAAATATTCCATTTAAAATTGTATGTAAAGTTCTTAGTGGTCTAATAAAAGCTGGTGTGCCCGTGGCACAAAGTTCATCATCAAATATGTTCATTATTATGCTAATTACCTAGCAGCACAATTACAAATACTTTTCTCTTTAAAAACAAATAAAAGGTACGTGTTTTATCAATCTTCTTATGTGAATAGGCATCCAAAGTGCTATGTAAGATAGCATGATCGGAAATCCACGTATTTTGGATTACTAAATTGCAAAGATTTGATGTCGTTGGCACGGTCTTACAGCGTGGCCTTTTTGATCCTTTGTATTATCAAACTCCTTTGTCTTCGGCTGTCAGAAAACATGTCACAAAGGCGAATTGTTTGTGATTAACATGACCACCGCGGGATCTCATTGGCCCGGGCGTGGCAGAGAATGCAAAACATGTAAATTACAAGCAAGCTTCTTTGTGGGAAGTACTCAGATGCAAAATTTAAACAACAAAGAGAGACAAACCCTTAACGGATAACAGCAGCGGACATCTCGATGCTGCAAACCTTTTAGAGCACCAAATATGCCATAATGTTGGAAACCGAAGGCTAGAGCTTGGTACGATGACGTCACTTGAAGTAGAGCGAGTAATCACATGCACAGAACAGTCCAATCAGAGGCTGTGTAGCATTCGTCAGAGTGACATATGTCACGGGGTCACGTGATCTTGTAACACCGGTGGCACGTGGACTTGGCTTTGGTCCTGAAACTTTCTCACTTTGAGTCAAGAATTTCCACTACTACGACCCTAATTTCAGCATAGCAGCACTCGGCTTTACCTTGTCTGTTAGTGGATGCTGTTTTTAAACATTTTATTTAGTCGCTCACCAGCTTTGTGTTTATGTGCTGACGTCTTTTGATGTTCCTTTGTCGCAGTTATCTAGGTGAGGTGCTTGCTTGGCGAAGGAAAGGACGAGTTGTACAGTGAATGGAGTAAGAGCGTAGAGCTGTTTAGTGTAAGTAAACCCGCTTCTGCCTCAAATATCCAACACCTCAGCTCTAGAAGTCTCTGTTTTGGTCGGAAAAACTGTCACCAGCGAGATAGGAGCCTGAGTATTTGGTTGTTTTGGAGATAAAGCGATATGCATTCAGGACGACCTTTCATGTTTGGTCAGTAGTAAACCTTGGGAGTAAGGGCAGCTTCGGTAGTCAAGATCAGGTTAACGCTGGTAGTGTCTTCGCCTGTGGTGGTCTACAAAGCTCCTGTGTCTCATTGTCGATTATATTTAGTATTCATCTTTATGTGTGTCACAAATGGGGATTTGCTCTTTGCAAGTTACTTCTGAAAGCAGTTGCGTGCAAGACGAAGCCATGCACGGCTTCGTTGTACAGCGCCTTCGCCTTGAGCCGCTATCTCGAAGCAAGATGAGGCTCAAATTCCTAATAAGATTTCCACCTTGGAAAAACCTATTCTTATCATGCGAAAATAATCATAATTTCAGTTTGCAGTCTTGGTTATTTCCGCTGCTGGGAGTTTCTTGGCACGCAGTTTAAAACGGTTGTGAAATTCTTTCCACAGATATGACTGCAGTTCGCCATAATAGTTGTAGTAGTAGCGTAGTTGTAGAGCTGAATTCTATTATTCAAGATACGTGACCATTAACGTAAGTATGCGAAAGTAGAACACCTTTAATGTCTGTGAATTAGGTATTTTTGGGGTCTGAAAGGAGTTGAGCCGTAAAAAAGAGTCCTCTCTGGGAAAGTTGTGGTTTCCCCTAAGCCCTCACACAGTGAATACGCTTCACCTTGAACAACTGTCTAGTTTGAAGTATTTGACAAAGTTTTTATGTTACTTTTGGTTTGTTTACATTTTTCCTACACGTTGAAGTCGGAAAGCTTTTCACTGTCCCTTAACTGGTATTAGATTTCTGAGTTTTTGGAACGAATTCAAGAAATGACACGTTCGTCGAGGCCTTGTGCTTGTTACAGTTCTTTATTCAAGACACCATTCGAGAGAAAACACGTTTGAAGCTACTTTACGGTGTTGTTTGGTCAGAAAATATTGTGTCGAAGACCTGCAATCAAATACAGAATTGGCATTTTTAAGCCCGAAGCTTTCGAAGTACGTATTTCTCGTCGATTTATTTGAACACTCTGGTTATAAGAGTAACGCAAGTGACGATAAAATGCTTTCTTGGAATTTGTAGATGTTGGGGGAGTCCTGCCTCTTCGCATTTTAGGCGTGTTCCTTTCTTTTCCAAAACACATAAACATTTCACTTTACGTTCTACATACGAATAATTGTTTCCCATCGTTTCAGCTTGATAAACTGTCGATGGATTGTTGTTCTTTATTGAATAATACCTTTAGCATAGCTGATAAAATGTTTTACTGGTCAGAAGTCTTTTCCAGTAAAGATGATGTTCAGTGAACGTGGAAAACATGGTGTCCACGACGCCATGATTTGGAAAATCAACGTTTTGAATTGTGCTCTCACTGTCCTATTTCTTTTTTCTCAAGAAAATGATATTGTGTTGGATAACAACCATCTTTTGCATATTGAAGGTAGTTGATGACACTGAACTATCTTTTCTGGGTATATATTGGTATTCAAATACCACGATCTTTCTTTTTTTTTAACAAACAACAGATCTCAATATGAATTTAATCTGTTCTACTTGATTAATATGGCCAGTCCCTTCAGTTTTGTGTGAAATGTACATGTTATGCTGATTTACAAAATGGAGTATTATGAAATGTACAAGGCTAATGAACTTTACATCAAGGCAGATATCCAGGGTATTATATTTCTGAGAATGGTTGAAACCAATTTTAATGTTGTGCTCTTTAACTAGGTATTTTAACGAGGTATTTTATTCTATTTTATTTTATTCTTTTTGTTATAGCTTTTGGGCTAAAATAAAACAATTTGAGCTTTTTTAAACTTGCAAGCTTTATAAAATTCCCGTCCAAACTAGGTTTATCTAGCTGAACTGTTAGGTAGATACCAAGTAAATAGATGTTCATTTTCAAAAAATATAGCAATCTAATTGAAATCATCTTTGTCAGTATTTCTTAAATATAAATGGTTTCTGAGGTTTCTGATATTTATTCGGAGGGAGAAAGGTCGCCATTTTGTATGTTGTTCGTCTGTTGATTTCGATAACCTCTATTTTAGTACCGACTTAACGACAGCTATTTTAGTTGCAACTGAATTTTTTCTTTAGTTTTTTAGTGCTAGTAGAATGTTTATACAGTGTACGACTTCTTTGACAGTCTATCAGTTTCTATTTATAGCACGCACGTGGCTAATGCGGGTTTTCCCTGATTACTACAGGTGAATAGGTTGTGTTATGGACTTCGAAGGACATGATGTTGAAGGGTAAGGAGACATTTTGGTATTCTCTATTTACTCTGTACTTGTATTTTTGTTTTAAAGAAATGTTTCAGTCTTTCTTAATTTGCATTATTAAAAGACTAAACATTTGACTTGGTTATTTTTGCGTTAAGATAGGAGCTGAGAACTTTCACTACATACTACCAAGGCGCCGAAATAGTTAATCATCCTATTTTCTTGGATATATCTAGATTGAATGTTTTTCTGTTGTATTCTTAAGCCGTTAATTGTATTTAAGTAGAAACTTTTTATAATTATAGTTTCTTGAGTTGTTTTGTCAAAGAGTTAGTATTCAAGATAATACAGCGTAATCTAGACATCAAGAAGAGCTATGTTTTTTTTCTGACCTCTGTCAAAGGCCGCTAAGCTTGCGACAAAATTAAGCAAAAGTCAGACAGTGTTTATCAAACCAACAATGGAAGTTCTAGAAGAACATAAGGACTATATTGTCCTCTGACTAGACTGAAGTTCAATATTGGGAAATGTGAAACTAATTTGCACTTAAAGATTTGGAACAGTTCTTGAAAAAAGTTAACATTGCATTCTGTCTTTTCTGATCAAGATGTTATTTTATATAAATTCATCTAAACTTTTTGGAGTTGACACAAATATCTTAAACTTAATATATGTCTACCAGTGGAAATTAAGTTTGGTTTTGAATTATTTTTAGTACAACTAGCAGCAAAAGGTTTTCCCCTTTGAAAACCATATCTCTGCCTGGACATGAAGGTCAATTGTTCCGCTTGTTCCACTGTGATGCGAATTGTAAAAAAAGTCAAATTAATTCTCTATATAAGAAGAGATTTTGACGTACATTTTATAACAAAACATTGTGACAAGATTTTACTTTTAAAAACAATTTATAAGTTAGAAAAACGTTTAAAAATTATAAAAACAATGTTTCCACATGCATACGTAGCGTCATTATCATGTGAAGAGAAAAAAATGAATGAGTATTCCCTATAAACAGAATACGTTGTATTCTTATCTGTTACATTAATTTATATGTAGTCATGTTCCCTTTCTTTGAAATCACAGACCTGTTCCTGGTTTGCCGGGCATGCCGTTTGTGGAAGGAGCAATGCACCAAGAGGTATACAATTTTTGTCTCTTCTGTATTTTCCTATGCAACGATTTAAAGGCCGTCTTAAAAAAGCAATATCATTTTGTCTATTGCTAATATTTGTTTGGAAAAAAGCATTACAAAGCAACCTGCAGTTGTCTATACATTGTTATATGTAAATTAAGTGTTCTGGGATATAATGAGTTATGACTGTCAGGTTTAATCCGACTGCACAGTCTGGTGCCAGATAAAAGATTCTTTGGAATTGGCTAACCCTGTTAGCCAATGATAGTGCTCAAAATGATGTCATTGTTTTGTTTAAAACTGGTTGTTATTTCTGGTAACGTTCTTGGATTAAAGTACAGCGTAAGCATTTTCTGTAAAAGGCATAGGTGTACAATGGAAATTATGGTGTTTAATTAATTTTTATGGATTTTGATAGAGAGTTTTACATTTTCTTGCGCACACCTTTCAGAATACGTTTCGGTGGCTTGTGTTAGATGCTTATGCTAATTTGCAACTTATGTTTCAAAAATATGTTCAGCAAACAAGCCCACGCTGTGGAGAATTTTGTAAACATGCAGAATAGGATATGTTTATGTACAATATCGGTTAGAATGACTAATTTTATTTTAATAAAGAGAGAAAAGAGGGTTATTGGAAAATATGTAGTTCCACTGCATCTAAAGTCGGAGATGTTTGATAGCAGTTAACAAAATTTAATGCTTGCTTTACCATATGATTTGAAAGTGAAATGATACTTTCCCCTTTTTGTTTTCCCTTTCAATTAGAATATGTGTATTCCTATTTCAGTTTTGATGTCACTGGAATTAGATGATAAATCAAATACAAAGTTGGACAACTATGATATAGTAATGTGATTTTTAAGTAAGCCCAAGCTAATCAGTAAGAGTTAGATAAAAATAAAAATGTGTGAAACACTTTTCCATTTATTAGGAAAGTACTGTCCGTTTTTGAAATATGATTTTAATTAACAAACATGATATTTAGTACATAAGGGAAGCCATGAAATAATTTTTTTGAACATTTTGACTTCAAAGGTATTGGTTTTCTACTTAGATGAAGAGAAATTTATACTGTGTATTTTTTTTCATTTTCATGGGTTTCTAAAGAAAAGGTATTGGTATTTCTTTCCTGTACTGATATGTACTTTATGTTATATTACTCAAGCTTGTTTTTGACAAAGATTTGTAAAATTTGACATTACTCAATGATGTTGGAAATGATAGGTTCTTAAATATTTTTTAAGAATCTTGAATAGACATTAAGTCTTTCATTCTAAGAAAAACAAATCAGGGTAAGAAACAGTTTTTCATTGTTGAAATGTATCTTAAATTATGTGAGTTTCCTTTCACAATTTCCTGTTTCTGTGCTCTTTGCCCTAACGCAAGACAGAACCTCCGAAAATGAAGAAGTTTGTCACATAATTCAAGGTTTCTGTCTGGTAATTATGTGCACCACTTTTTGCCAAGAGGAGGATTTTAAAAATTATCTTAAACGTAGCAATAAATTTATTAGGAAAGGTTCCTTCAGTTAGCACCATAAAAATGTTTCTTACTAATAATAACTCTAAAACATTGTATGAATGGAAGTAACATACATGTAATCTGAATCTTGTATTTGTTTTTAATGACCCCTGGCTTGTAGATGTCTGGTTTTTAATAGTCGTCATACAGTGGCACAAATTTCCAAAGGATTATGGTCTTTAATAGTGGTATTATCAATTGTAGTAAGCCTCTAGAAAAAGTAGCAATTAGAATACAAGGTATGATTGCAGAACCATTTCTTTTTATTTTTCGTCTGTGGTATTAATTTCACTGTCATACCAGAATACGCTCATATTATATTACCACTGCTATCTTAGGCCGGGGTTTGAAATCCAAGTTCAGTAATAGATTTGCCAACAGGATATCTTGGGTTTTTTGCTTGAGTAAATTATTTGAAGCATAGCATCTGTGCTGATTTTCAATAGGTGGCTACCAGGGGTTGATTGACAGGTAATTCACCTCTTACCACCAGCCATTTTATGATCAGCAGTATCAATAAATAAGTAAAAATGGAAGTAATACAGCCACCTATTTTTTCAAGAGAGCCCCATACTTCAATATAACTGAATCCTCTGTGTGCAGAATTTTGACCAGACCAAGTACCTGATACTTAACTGTTCAGATTACATTTTAATTTTCCAGTGTTGCCGTATACTTTATGCAGTGGTCATTTTGACTAGTACCTAATTGGAAGTCTTTGTGAAATACTTTAATTACTTTCTGTAACAGTAGTGGGTTTTGTACATGAGGTTGAATTTTTAAAAAAGCAATTTCATTTTTCTCTTTATTTTTGAAAAATATTGAGAATTTAGCAATTATTCACTCAGCTGAGTGTGCTTAAACTCTACCATAAGCTTACTCTTGCCATTTTATTCTCAAGAATACAGCATTGGATACTTGTACAATAACATTTTGAAGCTTAAACTACGATATGAAGTTTGTTTTATCTAAAGCAATTTTGTTGTGTAGTTTTTAAGGTTTACTGAAAATTTTAAATTGCATCTCAAGTGTGCTGTTCCACAAAGAATGGATAAACTCAAACTGCTGCTGTACACATTAAAAAAAAAACAATGTTTTTACATGAGTTAATAAAATGGCTATTGCATGCCTCAAAAGTAATTTTAATACCATATACTGGAAATATTTAAGTTTTTTCAATTGCCTTGATATTCTTATTTAGGATATATTTAGGCTAACTTAACTGGCACCTGCTGGGGCTAACCAAGGGATAGTTCATGAAATATTCAAAGGATAAAGAGCACATGGCACCAGCTATTTCTCACTCAAAGAACTCGCTGATTCAAGGGGTAAAAACTCACTGCCTTCCCCCCCCCAATGGCAAGGGTAGGTGGCCTACAAACTAACCTTTCCAAGTGACAAACAATATTAGAGTAACATCTTTTTGGAATGCATATTATTCAGGTGTCAGTTTGGAGGAGATTAGTATGTATTTTGTATTTAGTCTGTGTTACTAAACTGCTGATCAAAATTGGGAATCTGATTGAATCACCTAATGCATATTAACTTATCCTGTCACTTATAATTCATAACATTAGTTATCTGCTTTTATACCTCATGTAGTTTGTTTGTAACACTTCCATTAATTTACATAAATTTCCTGTTTCACAGACATTTTTGTATGCTAGGTTTGTTTCCTAGCAGTGTATTAGCATAATTAGAAATAACTAGAAATCACTGTTTTAAAATTCAAATCAATGTGTGAGTGCCACATAGTAAGTTTAAGGAATCAGCATGCCTTCCAAAGTTTTAATAAACCGGATTCTAAAGAAACCTTTTAAAGATTATTTGAAGGTAAATTGGTGTCTTGAATGTTTAAATTTCAAGCTGAAACTATTATTTTTAAAACCCTTTTATGTTTGTGATGTCCTATACAATTCTATCCTATACTTACCTACATAAACCTTGTCTCAGTTGTAATTGAGAAACCTGAAAACTTCCAACTGTTCATTCTTAAAGGTGATTCTGTTTGTGTTATTTATTGCAGCTCTGATAATTTGCCATTGGCTCTTTGCTTGGATTAATACTTGCTCTTCTTATTATTAGCATCATTATAATACAGTTGTTATTTATCAGTGGTATCAAACTGTTTTCATAAAATCCTCAACAGTTGAGTCCAAGTTTTGAACTAATTTAAAATCTTATTTGGGGCTATTTGTATATTGATCTTGAATTTAATGATCCACTTGACATATGACAGTCTGACAGTTTTTAAAAAATTGAATTAGTTTTTTGGCTTTTATCATTAAGATAAACAGACACTCCATGATCCTAAGAATACATTTAATAACCCAAACAATGTTGTATTATAACTGTCATATTATAACAGGATATCTTCCTTATATCATCTGCAGACATTAAACTACACGTTAATCTATTTGCAGAAAAACTGAAACTTGCTTTTCCTTTTCCTTTTATAGTAAAATAATATACCATACTATATTTTTCTTCTCAAAAGGCCCCTATTGTTTGTGTCTTAACAGAAATCACCAAAGCATTTTAAATAATATAAACTTGCTGATAATCTGATAATATCAAAGACAGTTTGATCTCCATAACTAGTTAACCACATTGAGAGCTGTCTGAAATCACAGGGGTTTTTGTCTGGCATAATTCCATTGTTTTTGTTGATCTATTTAATATTCCTGTGTCTGTTGCTTAAGTACTATTCCAGTCAGCAGTGAAAATAATTAGTCTTGGTTTAAAACCTCAGGACATGATTCAGAATTCTAAACAAATGTTTATTTAATGTTTTTTATGCCTCATTTACTTTTACTACACTTTTACTATACTTAACTTCTCAGAAAGGCCCTGATTGCTTATCTTTATGTAAATCACCAAAGCATTTTAAATAATATAAACTTACTGATAATATCAAAGGCAGTTTGATCTCCATAACTAGTTTACTTTTAAACTTTCACTAGGTTGATCAGATTTGTGTTTTTTATGCTAGTTTTAAAGCTGTTGCACTGCATTGTTATTTGGAGTTTGAGAACATGTCATGCCTTTTTTCAATTCAGTTATATGAAATTGATTTTTAGATATTTTCAAATTATGTTAGGTTTGGATACCATTTCAATAGAGATATGAATCTGACACATTTCCAGTTTTTGGACTATTCTTGGTGATGTGTGAGTGTGTGTGTCAAAGTCACATCACTTGTGATGAAGACAGTTGGTGGTTTTCATGTATGATGTTAATGGCTACTAATGTCAGATGATTTTAACAAAAGATTTGCTCTTGATTTGTTTTGTTACCTAGATCTTCCAACATGGTGTCCATGGCTTTTTTATCTATATTTATAACAGTGATTTTTCAGTGCAGGATGTACACATCATTGGACACATTAAGCAAAGATGATGCATAATTAAAATAGAAACTTTACGGATTTCACGTGTGAGAACAATATTCAAAGAAATTGACATTTCGGCTAGACTGTGGTAGCCTTCATCAATATAATGAAAAAATTAGGAAGCATGCAAGTATAAGTATGAGCGTCAGTCTATTGTTCTAGTGATCTCTGTTGTCATGGTGATGGATAGGAGAGTGTCTGATGTCTTTGAGTCTTGTTCAGGTTGTACTTAGTTTGTAGCTATCTTCTCTGTTGAAGTTGTGTGGTTGCTGGTAGATTTCAATGGCTTCTTTGATCAGACGAGGAAAACATGAGTTGGTCTTGGCAAGAACTTGTATGTTGTCAAAGTCAATGGAGTGAGCAGGGTAGTTGTATGCATGATTAGCCACAGCGGAAACAAAGTATTGTCCGTTGTCGGTGGTGCATCTGTGTTCTTTAATTTGGCAGTCAATGGTCCATTCTGTTTGTTCAACATAGTTTTTTCCACAGTCACATTTGATTAAGTAGATGCCTTCAGTTTGTAGAGGAGGAAGCTGGTCTTTAGGGGATCTGAGTTCTTGTTGTACTTTGTGAAGAATATCAAAGGAAACCTGTATGTTGTGTTTACAAAGGAGTTTAGCAATGCAGTCTGTGGTAGTGGCAATGTATGGTAGGCAGATGAAGGCAGCGGGTTTGTCATTGTTTTCAGGAGTAGCTTTAGTTTTAGGACGGGAGAAGATTTGGCGGTTGTTGGGTCATCCTAGCATCCAGTTCACAATGGAGATTGAACACAATGGACATCTCCCTTTCCTTGATGTTGAAGTCTACCGTAAACCTAATGGGACTCTTGGTCACACAGTCTAATGCAAGAAGACACACACTAACTGATATCTCCATGCTAATTCTCATCACCATCCTTCTCAAAAGATGTCTCTCATCAAAACTCCAACTGTGCTAGCATCATCGCAAACTCTAATTCCACCAGCCAAGAAAAGCAGACAGTCGTTAATGCGCTTAAGCAGAATGGATACAACAACCACCAAATCTTCTCCCGTCCTAAAACTAGAGCTACTCCTGAGAACAATGACAAACCCGCTGCCTTCATCTGCCTACCATATATTGCCACTACCACAGACCACATTGCTAAACTCCTTTGTAAACACAACATACAGGTTTCCTTTGATACTCTTCACTGCCACCCGATTAGCTCAGTTGGTAGAGCATCGGTCTTTCGTGCGGGAGGTCGTGGGTTCAAGCCCCGGCCGGAC
>JAAAQI020147235.1:1689-22151 GCA_011800005.2 Stichodactyla mertensii
GATACTGATGATGATGAATGGGTAATGTGGATAACTGTAGTAACAACGGACAAACAGTTTAACAACTTTGACTAACTTTTTCATCTGTTTTACTGCTGTTTCTAATGATTTCTCTACTAAAAGAGAACGAGTGTTTTTCGCTTTAGGTTTGTATCGAGGCTTTCTAACAACATCTGGAGCATCACGGGATTGTGTGGGTGCTGATTGCACACGAATCTCTTCAACTTCAGATTTGCGCGGCTCTTTTTCCATGGGTACAGGTGCATCATGGGATAGACTGGGATGTTCTTGACCCACGCTAACAAATCGTTCGTGTTGCAGCAAGTGTTTCACAGCTAACTGATGCCATTCCTCGAACTGTTTGCTCTGTCAAAAAAAACGGAGGTTAGAAACAAACAAACAAACAAAATCAATATTGAAAAAAAAGGTTACTTACCTTAATGTTTAATCTTTCATGGACCTTTCCTGGATCTACAGTGTCTTCTTCGAATGAACTAGTTTATCGTGTAAATGAAATAAAATCTAACAGGTTTAAAATAAAAAATGCCTTCACAGTCATTAAAATAAAATTTTATGAATAACCAGGCTTTTCCCGATATTACAGGATTATTTTTAATCTTCTTGGTATCTCCTCTCCTCCCCCTCCCCTCCCCCCTCCCCTCCCCTCCTCTCCTCTCCTCTCCTACCTCCCCTCTCCTCTCCTTTCTCCCTCTTCTTCTCCCCTCCCCTCGCCCTCTCCTTCTCTCCTCCCCCCTCCCCTCCCCTCCCTCCCCTCCTTCCCCTTCCCTTGAACAAGACAAACATACAAGACATACAATGCATATTCACCTCAGTTCTGCTGCATGTCCAGCAATCATCTTGTTATATTCTATTTGCTGGTTTTGGCATAGGGTCTTAAGAGGAGAGGAATGGTCACTGGAAGACTGCTGTAGATAAATAAATAAATTAAGCACAGAAAGTTTAATTGTCATTCTAATAATAAAGATGAAGGAAAAGCCTTTTCAACTTGAGGGAAAAAGGGTAAACTGACCTTTGGCTGGAGTACCTCATCATCTAACTTTGTTAAAAACTTCAAAGCTGCACTAACTGCTTTCCTGTTTGAGAAAAATAATGCATGTCCATTACAATGTCTAGAGAGAAAAGTGTAGATAACCCCTCATGGCCCGCATAGCAGCCCTCCAGGCCTAGGGATAGGCTAGTACCCCCTTGATAACTATGGTATACATTATATATACGTGTGTGTGTATGTGAATGTGTGTACCTGCACTTTGGTTCTTCATTGACAGGGTTGCCAGTTATCCTCAAGACCTTGAGTTCTTTATTCTGACACAATCCTGGTAGAAGACTGTCAAGGTCTAAAACAAGGACAATAAAAGCATTAAAAATCACTAAACAAAGCAAGGGATAACATTAGTAACAAGTCTGTAGGTGAGATCTCAAATACAACTAAGACTAAGGCTGCATTCATTATGTATGGCTGAGAGGGAGGGGCAGGTGAAATTTTTATATACTAGGAAAATTTTAATGATCCCCCCCTTGTAATAAGAAAACAATCATGTATCCCCCCCAGGTTAAGCTTTAAGAGCATTATATAAATTTTTGCGTATCCCCCTCAATGTCCAAAAAAGTTTTGAAATCCACCCATTAACTGATAAGAAAATTTTCAGATCCCCCTGAATTTCACCTGCCCCCCCTTCAGCCATACATAATGAATACAAGCCTAAGGCCAACTATTTTGTAACATCAGGGCACATTTAATAGTACACTATACCTGAGATTAGGTTGTGACTGACGTCCAGCGTCTCTAGCATGACCAGCCCTTCTAAAGATTCCAGTTTTGAAATACTGTAAAATGACATGAAAAGTAATTAACTTACAAAGTATTTGCATTTTCAAAATCCCAAAACGATTTGAGAACTCGGCATAGAAACATTTTCACACCCCCACCCTGATGGGAAGTTGGTATCCCTACATGGGAGGAGACAGGATGGATTTACCTGTTTTGACTGACTGATAACAGGTGGAGTGACGGCAGCCAGACTTGGGACAAAGGTTCCAGGGTAGAGATGCTGTTGTCATCTAATCTTAGCTCTCGTAACAGGACATGGTTTGACAGTAGAGGAGGCTGCAGTAAACAAACAACATAATTATTTACGGTACCTTATTTACAGATGTTTCAAACTGAGTAAGTTTCCTAATGTTTGTTTGTTTTTAAGGATAACAGATGACGCTCGTCTACGGTATTCATGGTGTCTGTTATGTCTACGATGTTGACAGTGTCTACGGTGTGTCTGTGGGGTCTGTATCTAAATGCAATCTGGTGTTATGTCTATTTTGAGGTCTGCAAAATTCAGAACATTAATTTAAGACAAGCTTCCAGGAGCATTGCCTAGTACTTGCACCTTAACAGCATAAAATGCCTCAAAACTACTTCACACTGTACATATTACTACCCACCCACCCCTCCCTGGATGATTATAGCTTATTATCATAGCATTGGTACCTGTTGGAGATTGTTCCCTTGTAGATTCAAACACTGGAGTAACTGACAGCTGTCAATCTCCTTGACATTTGGCAGGTGGTTGTTTGCACAGCTTAAAGACTGTAAGTTTGGAACACTTGACAATCCCTGAATTAAATAAAGAGAATAGAAAAGAAAAAGGTTATGGAAAACAAGGAAGTAAAGGAAGAGAAGAGAACGATAAAGGGAAGAAATGAAGAGAGAACAGAAAAATGTTTACTTAATATTTGCAGCCCTTTTTAGCTGGATGCCAAATGCTATCAACCTAAATCAGTGTGCTCATCATAGATGTACAACTCTTTAAACTTGCTCTCGTCTTTCCATCAGTGCTTTGCTTAAGGGCATTAAGCTAACAGCTACAAAATAGAGAAAAGCCAAAAGAACTGTCTACAGTTGCTGTCAGAACAGTGCTGAATAATCTGATAGCAAAGTGATAAAAGAAAATGAGGATATTTCACATTCTTTTTTATTTTGTTTAAGTCTTTTGTTCAAGTTTACTGACAGCTGATTAATATAATTTTTTAATATAATTTTGCTAAAATAGTATTGTAAAATAATACAAAAACGTTGCTACCACAAAGAAAATGAAGATAATCTGCTGGCAAAACCTTGAGTAGTCATGGTGGTAGGAACACAAAGAAACAATTTACCTTGGTCACGATAAGTTGATTGTTGTCCAGACAAAGTGTTTGTAGTTTGTGACAAGATGACAAATTGCCTGCAAATTTGACCAACAGAACTCATATTAATTACAATCATCTTTCAGCAATGATCTCAAAGGCCAGTGCTTGGGAGTGGTCATCTTTGGCACACAGTTTTAGACACACATTAATTTTGACTCATGCGAAGCACAGACACTTAGGATTTCTTATTATCTTGAACTAGAATTATAGTTTCTCGATGACATTTTTCATTTGTCAAAGACATTTTTCTAGTAGTTTTCTCAATTGTCAGTGGATTTAGCATCTCGAGGGGCCAAAAATATCAGATTCTACAGTATAATGAATTACTTGTGAGGCTCTTTAAAAGGTGCAATAACAAGAGTGTGATTAAATTTTCCTGGTGTATTATTGTATAATCTCGTTAGATTCCTACATTTCCTCTCACAGAGGAAGAGCAATTTCCTTTATTTACAGATTGTAATTGTCATGGTATAGATTATCCGGTCAGAATAGACGCTTTCAGATTGACCACCCCTTCAGAACGCTAATGTGTTGTCAGTAATTCTTTAAGCAAAAAATACCCTGCTCTCCAAGAGTCTTCAAGCACATGTTTCAGTATTCCTGTCACCACATAATTGGCTGTTCCATTTCATTCTATCTCACTCAACCAATCAAAAATAAAGTCCCAAAATAGCTCTTGAGGGGCATTTCTAGGGAAACAAGAGACCACAACTCTGTATTTGTCCCCAAGATTCTGTATGAATAATATATGGGACCATAGTAACAATCAGGTACATTCCAACTCACCCCCTACCCCAGTCGGCATGAACTGTGAACATACCATGAATGAAGTATATTGGGCTATGCCGGTGTATGATAACTGGATTATAGGTAAGTTGGATACAATTATAATATAAAAACAAAGTTACTTGCTATATTCTTGGCTTTTAGGGTAAAACAATTATTCAACTCAGGACTCAAGCTCCCTTGAAATTTTCTTAAAATCTTCAATTAACATATTATTTATGGTAGTCATGTTTTTCTGGACACATATTTCCTTATGAGGGACAGTCGCATTTGCTCTTACCAAGTCTAGTGACCCTGTTATTGTTCAAGTCTAGTTGTCGCAATCCCTTACAATCATCAAGTCCTTGTACAGATGTTAAGCTGTTGTTATTTAGGAGTATGTCCTCCAGCTCATGTAGATCTTTACAGTTGACATACTCTATACGGTTGTCCTGTAACGAAGGATGAAATTAATGTTGCGACACAGATTAATAAAGAGTATATTTTCTCATCGCTTTAGAATTATATCATCGACAATGCAGATACAGTATACGAATGGTTCCTATTGGTGACTATATGCATCAAATGTAACCACAACTGTAACTAATTTATTAACTTAGCCAAACAACATGAACAAAATAAATAAATAAATAAATAAATAAATGACAAACAATGACAAGAATGGCAGGGACACCGCAACAGCATAGCCAATTACAGTGGGCCCAAGGTTAAAAGACAATAAAATGAGAAAAGACAAGAAAATATAACTATCAATTTACATGCAGCAAGTAATCTTAGAATTTAGTGGACGGACAGCATTACATTTTAAACAGATAGACTTAAAGGTTCTGGGATTATTTGGATCGTAAGAAATAAGTAAACTGTCCAAGTAGTAGTTAAACATTACGGTCTTAAATGAGTTCAGAGTTTGGGTTTCAGTGTTAATTATAGTGGCTAAAGTATTCCAAATCCGACAAGTTCTGATGAAAAAAGATTTTTGATAAGTAGTAGTTTTGCATTTTTTAGGAACAAATTTGGTGAGAGTGTTAGTGTAGCACGTAGTTCTTGCAACACGTTTTACAGGTAGAACAGAACCATTCTCTAATTTGGCTATAAGACTTGCCCTCTCAAAATAATCATTAAATGTAGCAAAAATGCAACAAACTATAACTACATACACCGAATGCGAATATGGTGTCCAATTTGAATGACTATTATTCTGGACTGACTAGCATTGTGTTCCAGTGGAAACACAAAAGTGTTTTCACATGTTTGAGAAGCTACTCAGTCCAGAACAAAAGTTATTCAAATTAGTCACCATATTTGCATTCGGTGTATACAGCTCTTTATATGAAACAATGATGACAATATTGGTGCTGGTGGATTAAATGATGCTTATGATGATAGCTATGATCCTAATGATTGCTTTTACTGGTGTTTTTTTGCAACATAATGTAGTTTAACACACCTGTGCTCTGAGTTCTTTGAGGCTAGTACATTCCTCCAGACCGTCTAGTGCCATCAGCCCACAGTTATGAATGCTAAGTGACTTGAGGTCCGGACAGGACTTCAATCCATGCAGATTACAGGCTGGTAGAGAACTCACATATATCTTGACAACCTATATTACAATTCATTTATTGAGTGGGTGTCCCAGGACAGGCTGTACAAGGGGGAGGGCATACACACCATCCAATCACAGTTCTTCTATTCAGAAGCCATTTGAGTGTTAGAAAAAAGTCATAGCATACCAACATATTTTTTACATGCATTAACGAACATGATTTAGTACACTATAAAGCCTTAGTCTAGTACATGTATAATGTAGGTAGGGATTCAAGACCTTGTGTAATGGAGTTCCTGGTGGTGATGCCTGAAGCATCTGTTCTTCTGTTAATGATGGTAAATTCTTACTGGCTGAGAATGGCCTCCTATACAATGTGCAAGAAAGTAAAAATGATCATGTTAATTGAGTAAAAACTAATGTCTTATATACAGATATTCTTAGCAAGAGTCAGGTCATTTTCTCATTACATAATCTAATGGAAGCAATAATATTTCATTACTGGTAGGTCAACCTTTGCATTAACTTAATCAACTAGTCCTTAGTATCATCATAACTAACCTTGGTCGCTGCCTTGATTTAACCCTTGCTACAGGCTGCACTCTGTCTTTTACTATTGTTGAACTAAAAATATATACCACATTAATAATAACTTACAATTCAGTTTCATCTTGAGGTAATACTTTAGTCAGGTACACTCACCTCCATGGAGTATGACCTTTAGCCCACTGCAGTCTTAGTTCTTCTAAATGTTGCAGACCTAAAATATTCTGAACTTCTTTACTGTCTTCAGGCTTAGTTACATTTTTGTTGATGTCTTTGTTCACATTGCCTGATTTTTTATTTTCATTTTGATATTTCTGCTTCTCTTCTTCTAGTTTCTTTATTCCTTGTCTTTCAATTTCCACTTTTTCTATCTGCTTTTGTTCTTTTCCTGTTTCCATTTTTCTTTTTAATTCCTCATTCTTCTTTGTTCTTTCTATTTCTTCCAGTTTCTTTCTTAGTTTCTCCTCTTCAAATCTTTCTTGTTCTTCCTTTTTCAATTTTTCCTCCTCTTCATTCCTTTTTCTGTCTTCTTCTTTTCTCTTTTGTTCTAATTCTCTCTTCTCTACTTCTTTCTTCTTTTTCTCTTCTTCTTTTTTCTTCTCTTCTTCTCTTCTTTTTTCCTCTTCTTCAACCCTTTTTCTCTCTTCTTCTATTCTCTTTTGTTCAATCAGCTCTAATTCTCTCTTCTCTGTTTCTTTCCTCTTTTTCTCTTCCTCTTCTATTCTCAGTTGTTCCATTTTTCTTCTTTCTTCTTTTTCTCTCCTTGCCTGTTCTTCTCTTTCCTCCATTTCTTTCCTTTTCTTTTCTTCCTCTTGTTTTCTCATCTGTTCTACTTTTCTCTTTTCTTCATCTTTTCTCTTTTGGTCCTCCCTTTCCTTTCTCCATTGTTCTTCTTTCTGTTTTCTTTCTTCTTCAATCCTCCTCTTCTCCTGAAGTTCTTTGATTTTCTTTTCTTCTTCTTTTCTTCTCTCCATTTCTTCTCTCTTTTTCTTTTCCATTTGTTCTTGTCGTTCCAATTCCTCTTCATATTTCCTTTCTCTTTCCAATCTTCGCTGCTGTAAAATGTCTTTGTGTTGAAGATAAACCCTGTATAATGATGATGAAGATGATGATGATATTGATGACATGATACTAGTTTATTCTAATTTATAAGCAATTACTCATTATAGCAATGTCTATCATCATCAAGAAAGCACTTTCTCTTCTGCAACCACCATTACTGCTACCAGTATTTTTCACCAAGTTTGTCACCATCACTATCACAATACTGTCACCACTACTACTACCGTCATCGTCATCATGTTTGTTATCTCAACCACTACCATGATCATCATGATCATCACCACCACCACCACCATCACCACCACCATCATCATCATCATCATCTCCACCACTATCATCATCATCATCATCATCATCTCCACCACCACCACCACCATCACCATCATCATCATCATCATCACCACCACCACCATCATCATCATCATCTCCACCACCACCACCACCATCATCATCATCACCATCTCCACTACCACCACCATCATCATCATCATCACCACCACCACCATCATCATCATCATCATCACCACCACCACCACCACCACCACCATCATCATCATCACCACCACCACCACCACCACCACCAGCATCATCATCATCTCCACCACCATCATCATCATCATCTCCACCACCACCATCATCATCATCATCATCTCCACCACCATCACCACCACCACCACCATCATCTTCATCCCCATCACCACCACCACCACCATCATCATCATCATCATCATCACCACCATGATTATCACTCATTTTCATCATTACCCACAATGGATAAGTATTCTATAATCTCTACCTGTGTCCTCTGAATGTTTTTTGTATCTTTGTTGCTGCAGAGTTTTGCTTCTTTCTTTGATATTCTGCTTCTTGATTCTGAAAACAAAAATCCCATTACCTTAACCTCTAAACTATACTCATATGAATGATGTAAGATAAAAAATTATATTTTGTCATTATCAACCACCTAATCTTACTTTAATTTCCTCCAACACAGCTTTTTCTTTTCTGGTTTCCTCTTCCATGTCTTCAATTTCATTCTAAAAAATAAATAGTAAAGTGAAGCTTGAAATATAAGATTCATGTACTGTGGTTATTGTGTAATGAGGTCAGCTATCTAATGCCCCTTGACCCCATGATTGTTCTAATTTGCAGGCTAGGTCTTGAGTAAGATGTACTGCATTTCTAGTGGAAGCAAATATGACTAATATCATGCATATCTATTACTTTTAAATAGATTACTGACAATCAATTCTCTTTCTGCTTTACCTGGAACTGTTGCTGCAGAAACTTTATCTTTTGTTTCTCTTGTTCTGCTTCTTTTTCCAGCTTTTCCTTCACGACCTGAATCCATTTTATCAATCAGATACAGGTTCAAAATAGCAAAAATTGAATTTTCATTCATTCAATCAGTTGTCATTGAACATTCATTTTATTTTACCTGTTGATTTTCATTCAGATGTTTTTGTGCTGTTTCTAACTCTTGTTGTCTTTGTTTTCTCATTTCTTGTTCCTTTTCCATTCTTTTATTTTCTTCTCTTTTCATATTTTCATACCATTCAATTCTCTTTAAGTTCTTGCTGGCTTGTTTTTCTTCTAGCTCCATTAGCTGTTTTTCAGCAGCTTCTTCCAGAATTCTTATTTCATCAGAAACTGCTATAAAATTTGGCACAAATTGACCTTATCAACCATGGAGAAAAAACATACTTAGTTGGACTTTAGGACTATCAGTTAGAAGGGCGGCTGCATTATATTTTTACTATGATGATTTTTTCACCCACTTTCCATGCAAGATACAAGAAATAATCAGACCCTATTCTCGATGGATTCCAAAAAAGTGCACACACCCCCAAAAAGACACTGGCAAACCCTTTTGAGGTACATAAAAAATTATGACTCTACTATCCCCTGCTAATTACTGCGATTTTCATAATTTCACGAACCTTAAAGTTGTAAGTTGCCCATTGGAATTTGCTTTTTCACTGCCGCCAATCAAAAATATAAAAGGTACCGACCGGTTTTTTTTTATTGACGGCAGCAAAAACGCCGTTTTGCACATTGATATTTTAACTTCGTTGTCCACATGATTATGAAAATCGCAGTAATGATACATACACCTTAGGAGGATGAACAGATCAAAAGAAAGCAGGAATACCTGGTATTTGAGTAATGTCACTATTGTCCCCAGAGACTAACCCTAAAGCTCTACTCTCTCTGTGTGATTCTACCCCTTCTCTATCCCCTTAGGCAAGCTCATAAACCAATAAAACTATGATGAGTTACTAAATATGAACCTGTTCTAATAATATCAATAGCCATGTTATCTGCATTAGATGTATGTCTTATCTTCTCTTTTTCTTCATTTTCTTCTAATTCTTCGATTTCTAACAAAACCTGTTACAAAAGATCAGGAAACACTAGATAAAACTCTAAAATGTATTACAAAATATTGGTTCACAAAACTGAAAATATGCAGACATTTTCTTTTGTCACTTTCTATACATTATTGCTTTCATGTGTACCTTGTTTCTGATGTCCAATGGGTTGTCATGACAACCATCACCAAGAGCCTCCTTAATTTTCTGTGCCAGTATCTCTTCTTCATTATTAATGCTACCTGAATAACAGAAAAAGTAGTCAAACAACTGGACAGACTACTGCAAACAACAGTGACATATTCACAAATTGTTTTACCAATAATGTTTGTATTTATTTTTTGGTATTTCATGCATGCACTAAAAAAACCAGCTGTTTTTGAGAACTCAGTATCAATGATGTTATTACGGCTTGTAAAATCTAGTAGATACCTTTATTAAGCTCGTTTAAGATACTATCACAGTCCTTCACATCTTGCTCTACACCATCTGTCCTGGACTGAACAGCTCTGAGGTACAGCTGAATAGAATCAGGCAAGTTTTCATCCTGTAAGGTCATTATTAAAAATTAGCAGATTATACATTATCAAAACAACCTCTGGATGGAGACAAAGGCAGCTTAATGAAATGGCCAAAAAATTTATTATTTTACGACAATAATGATGAGATTGGGATATAGAGCGTTACTAGGCAACATAAGGTATATGGCTGGAGATTGCAAGATCATAAGATAGAATTCAAATTATTGTGCGCATACAACAACAAGAACATATAAGAGAAGAAAATAAAATTTCCCCTAATGTATATATTTTACCTGTTCGTTTACATAAGGGGCATTCAAGTCTTCATCATTCTCCAAGTCTTCAATCTCCAAATTGTCTTCAGAAATCTCATCCAACTCTCTTTGAATTTCGGCCTCTATTTCAGCCTCATCGTCACCAATAATTCCAGTCATGATTATAGCACATTCTTTACTATCTCACTGGACTTCTACAGCAACAATGAACCATTTTTTATCGGGCATTTTGGAAAATAATTCCACAAGACTTCAAATGTTTTCAATCAACTGCTGTCAGCCGCCATCTTGATTACCCGCAGTGCATTGCGCACCCCAACTAATTATATATTCATAGGGAAGTTTTGTTTATTTTTACTTGGAAGTCACTGCAAATTTAATCTCACTTTGTCAACACCAATACAACATACCTGTCTCTATATAATTTGTTAGGAGCCTAGGTAGCAAATAATAAATAATTTAAAGTCAAAAGGAACTAATTTTAATAAAATAATTAGAAAAGCGTAAAACAAATTAAATAAAACAATATCTAAAAATGAACTAATAGGATATAGGGGGAAAATGTTTAAAAAAGTAAAATGACTTTAAAAATATATATGATATATAAATTTAAAAATAAGGAGGGGTGGAAGGGCTAAATATGTTGGTACATGATGTATAGTGGTATAAGAGCCCCTGGTGTTGTTTGTTAGTTCCCGTATGTGAGCAGTACCAGGGACATATGTGTGTGTCGTCATTGTGTGCTGTTAGCTCAGCCATCTGTTTTCATGGCTTGTCATGGAGGGTATTTGTCCTTTCTCATTATTCTTTTTTTTCGGTTAATCGGAACTTAGTCTAGCCAAACTAGGGTCGGAACCTTTAACTACGATCTTTATCCATGTCTTTAGATATTCGTTCTTGGTGGCAAGTGCCTAGTATTGCACATTTTTGTTCTTTATTCCGGACCGCATTTGGGCTGACTGATTTTGAAATTGAGGTAAGTTGAAAGTTTCGCTAAAAATCTTTGAACTTTCGCCCTTAGAAATTTCTTCAGGAATTGTTTTAGGGTGTTCGATTTCTACTCTAGACGGGGTAGAAGGTACTGTGTTTGGCGTAGATGACCTCACGAGGCTAATTTAGAAATCCTGCTTGGTTGACAAAATTGAATAATTTTCTCTCAAGTTGATTTCAGTGAGTTGATGGATTTCAATATCGTAACGTACACTTGAATTAGACATTGATAGAAATAAGTGATTATGAGTCGTTCTTACTTCCTCTGATGCTACAGGATCTGGAAGAGGCCTTGTTGTCTGATGGATCAGTGGATGGAAATTTAAACACTTTCTTAGGAGACCTTCACGCTCGTTTATTGAGAGGTCTTTTTGAAACTAAAGACATTCAGTAAGTAGAGTTCGCCTCTCAAAAAAACCCTTTTTACAAGTTAGCTTATAGTAATACAATGGATTTGTGAATGACAAGTTATTGATAGTAGACTAAATATGTTTATTTTCTAAGATCAATGGTAGCCTTCAGTTTGAGGGTCCGTCGTGAACCTGTTTAATACATAATGGAGTATTCAATGGTTCTTGGCATTTTAAACTGTTTCAACAAGAAATTTCACGTAAAAACGGCGTGATTATAATCCCTCTATTGTTTATACCGTATTCTTCATTCTCCAACTATCCAAAAAGTCAATTTGTTACTACTTTGTTCAAGAATTGTAGCAGAAGGAGCTAAAAAAACCGTCAAGTTTACACTTAAGACATGACAGTTGGATATAAGCCACAAGCAAGATATCTACTGAGAAGCTCCGATCTTATGGCTCGCAGTATCAGTTGCCTATTGTAGCAATTGTTTCCTAATTTCTTCATTGAATTTGCCCTGAGAGTTGTGGTGAGCATAGCCACCATTTAAAGCCGACAAAACAAGATGGAATACTAATATCAAAGGCAGTATTTTTCATTTTCATGCGATCATGAGGGAGACATAGATATATTCCAATCAAATAAGATCACTAGCTATTCAATCATCGCCTTTCTTGTCCATTCGTATCCACGATTCACCGATTTCGATTCCATACGAACGTTTTTGGTCATATCTTCTCTTTTTTTCATCCATTTTATACAATCTGTTACCAATCGTTTCCATCGTGAACTTGACAAGGTTTTTGAGTCAAAGTTTGTTTGTTTTGCAACGTCGTTTTGAATATCATATCTTGATTTCTGCGAGAAAACTATTTGGGACAATGTTTGACGTGAACTTGTTTGTTTTTGTGAGATTTCCAAATGTTTAATCATTAGGAATACAGTCTAACATATGTTGTATATTTCACGTAATAATGCTATTGTACATTTCAGCGTGCTCGTTTCATCTTTTGTTTAACCGATTTCTGTTCCTTCATTGATCAGCGCTGATAACTTTGAGCCGTTCTTATCACAAATATTGAAGATTCGCTGGGAAGACGAGCTTGGGAAAGAAAACCCACTCAAAGACAAAGACTATAGGTAAGTCTGTAGAAAATATTCCTCCTAAAACCACAGAGAATAATTCTGAAATTGTTTTTTTCTTTTTGTTGTTTGATTTATAGATTGATTTATAGATTGATTGATGAATTGATTGATTGAGTTTTGATACATGTAAATTGAGAAACAAAGTACATTTGTCAAAATTGACAAAATTATAAACTTCAATATATACAAGTCCAAACATGAAACTCCTGCATTTCTTAAGCTATGACTCTTTATTGCGGACGTGTTTCAGTGACAAAGAACTTTGAAATGTTATATTTTGATAAATGTTTGTTAAAAGATATGCCACATGCTTGACCGTAATGTTAAACAATATTTTAAAGTGTTTACATAAAGATCACGTCCATAATATCTTCAATTCCAAAACCACTTGCCATCTTATTACTTTAACCTTTTAAAAAATCAGTCCTGTGTTTGTTGCTGTTTGGTTGGATTCCATTCCAGTTTATAACAGACAGATATATACATGCATATGCAAAAATGTTTTATCTAAAAAATAAGCACAGTCTTGTTTTGACAGGCATGTGATTTGACTGTGCTATCTTGTTAGATTAGATAAATTAACCTTGATATTACAATTAAATACCATTCTTTTTCAAATTATGTATTAATAAATTTAACCTTCCCCTTATTCACTGTGACATTCATAATTCTGCTATATTCAATATATATCAAAATAAACAGTAGATTTAAATATTGCAAATAAATTGATTGTTGCCAAGAACTTTATTGCCTGCAGGGTATATTAATTAATGCTTTTGAAAAATACACAGCAGTTAGTTAAAATGGAATAATAATGACCACATTTGACAATTGTATGTCTCTAAGCAAACCAATTTTTTTTGTTGTTTAGTTTTTATGAGCTTCATCATGTGTATGTTGTGTCCATGTGGTTATGGTGTTGGTTGAACATAATTCACCATTTGTATCATTTATAAAAGCAGGTTAAATATAATCTTTCTTGTTATTTTAGCATTCAGACAGCACTAGTCAGCATTCAAAAGTTTCATTATTTAAATATCTTAAATATCACATGTTTTTCCCCCTACATTTAGAAATTTACTATTTATGACTTAATTGAAGTAATTACAAGATTAAAAACATTGATACCTGAAGCTGAAATTATAAAATGAACTAAAAGATCTATTGAAGAAAAGCTTTGTCTTATAATTTAAAAGTGGTCTTAATCATTCAAAGTTTGGCTGTAATTTAGATCTATTATTGCTGTAAACTAAGATTAAGACTTATAATTTCAATTCCCCTTTTCTTTTTATTCTTTCAGAAAAAAAATTAGTACGTTGTTATTCTACAAATTACTTTTATATTTTCCTAAGTATAAACATGTTAGTATAAACATATACAAAATAAAAAACACTTTATTTTGAATTTCATGTTGATTAAAAAAGTAAATCTTAGGTTGTACTTTTCACTTTCTTTGGCAGCAAACTTACGGTTCAACAAAAAGTTGAAATCCTTCACGATCTTTGTGACTTCCGTCTCGACGTTGCTGACGTTCCAGAGTTATTAAAAGGCTTGGATGCTGATAGTCTACGTGTAGAACCTCTCGGCAGAGACTCAAAGGGTAGTATTTACTGGTATTTCTATGGTACACGGCTTTATAAAGAAGTTCCTGTACTGAGTCAGGAAGAGAAGGAAAAGAAAAAGCTATTGAAAAACAAGAAAAAACTTGCTGCAAAGAAAAAGCAAAGAAAGAAGAAGAAAGCAAAAGCAAAACGAAAGAAAAGAAGAGGAGCATCTTCAGATTCTGATTCAGACTTCGTGACTAGGTATGGTATATTTTATTGATATTTTGATTAGACAGTTTTTAGGAAAATCTTTGACTTATTGAGTGGTGCTATTCTAAGTTCAGAAAATGCTTCATATTGTTAAAAGGGATTTTATTTTCACATTGCTACCCATCTAAATGAGTTATTTTATGCAAGAGAGTGTTTTTTTTCCTACACATTCAGCTCTAGTAGTGAAGATATCACCAGTGAAGAAGAAGAAGAAGAAGAAGACAGTATTGATAGTGAATCAGAAGAAGATTCTAGTAAGACAGGTTGGTCTCTTGTTTGTTCCCTTGCTTCTGAATGGGAAGCACTTGCTGAATCGTTCAAGAAATCCAAGAACAGAGATGAAAGACTTCTATACCAGACTCTTTCAGAGGACTTTGTCCCTGAAATTGAGAAGATGATAGAAGCAAAGGTGAGTCAAAAAACAAATATCATATCATATAAATTAAAATATCAGCTAACTTGTATCCATTGTAATATTTCTCGAGATAATGGTCTATTTTATATATACCTCCCTTGAATTTGACCACAGAATAGTGATTCCAAGTTGAGGTTGAATAATACAAATTTCTTAACCCTAACTGAGTTTTAAACCATTGTTCTATGGCCATTGGTGTTAATTTAAGAAACATAATGTCTATTTATCAAATGGATGAATGGAAAGTAAAAGAAATAAAAAGAAAATGAGACATTTTGCATCTTCCGGCAGAGAATTCTTAAATAAATAATCTAATTACAAAAAATATCACACAGGCTGTACAGTTTTTGGTGATGTTATGCCATTTTGTACACTATAGTGATTTCTTTGGCCAGTAGTGTATCTTTGAAATATTCCTATAGACAGAACTACTAGAGTTGTAGTATCGTCAATGTAAGCCGCTTGATACCTAAGCAATCAAACAACAACTCTAAATCTGTATTTATTTTTTCTCAAAGGAAAAAGCATATCAGAAGAAACTTTTAGAATTAGCACCACGAAGAGCATCTACAAGAATAGCGATCAAGATGAGTATGAAAGAAGAGGACGAAAGAGAAGAGGAGGAAGAAAAACAGAAGGAAAAGGAACGACTGGCAGAAGAAAAGAGATTAGAACAGGAAGAAAAACAAAAGGAGAAGGAAAGACTAGCTGAAAAACGTCAACATGGTATTAAACTTTATTAATGAAGAAATAGAAAACATGTGCACATGCTGTGTGCTGTTATAAAGCATGTGGGTATGGGCAGAACATAAGAGAAGTTTTCAAGCATGAGGCATAGCCGAGTGCTTCAACACTTCTCAAGTGTTCTGCCCATACCCAAGTGCTTTACATGAATAACTGCACACAGCACAGTGAGCAAGTTTTTTTATTTCTTTTATAAAATATGAAGGTGCAAATGCATGCTGTTTGCTCTCATAAAGCATGCACCTTGGCCCATCAGAAATTGAGAGTCCTAATAGTTATCTTATAATCTTTATTATAAATTAATGATCATGTAGTTATTTTACTTAATAGTTTGTACTACAGTGAAGAACTGGACTTTGACAGCACCAGTCTTCAGGCAAATTTTAAAATATCCAATTTAAGATTAATTGTGGTTTAGAAAATTTTCAAACATCTCCAGTTGGGTGCATTGCAGACATTTTCTGTCCATTGCTCAACAGAGAAAGACCTTGTGAACTTTTAGATAGTGTTTGGACATTTTTTTAGCAGTCTGCACAACTTTAATTGAATTAGATATGGGACTGTTGTAGACAAAATAAGTAAAAAAGCCATCAAAAGTTATCCTCTTGACATTCACGCTGTACGGAAAAGTCCTCATTAGTTTGGATCAAAGCTTGCATTATTTTGATTTCATGAGTGGCGTACACTGTTATTGAGTTGCGTCACACCACTGTGAGTCCAATGGGTCGGGTCATTGGTTTGAACCTCAAGGATGCCACATGTGAGTAGAGTTTCTCAGATGTGTTGTTCTTTCTCTTGCCACAAGGGTTTTTCTTTGGGTTCTCAGTTTTCCTCCCTCTGTAAAAATCCACATGTGAGTTAAGTGTTGTGTGCTATAAATATTGAATGTAGTGATAGTTAGTGTGGGGTAAACCTCAAGGAAGAGCTCCTCAAGGGGAGTGATGGTTGTAAAATATGCCTTTTTCATAATCAAAGAGGTAATAAATAATGTAAGCAATGTTAATTATCCACTTCTGATGTCTTTCATTTAAACAGAGCGTGCTGAGAGAGCAAGATTAAGGGAAGAAAGGCAGTGGATGAGAATGAACGGTGAAATCCCACCAGAATTAATGTCAAGTGTTAATGGCAATGAAGAACATAAAGAAGAAGACACTCAGAAGAAAGAAAGAGTCCCAGAATTTGAGGGGTAAGTGACAAAATAAAAGTAAGAAAAGATATTCCATACAAACGTGTTTTTTATCGATATCATCACCCTAAAGCTTGCTGTGCAATTTAGGAACTGGTAGGACTCCATGCAGGAATAATGATGCTTGCATTAACTAAGCATAAACTGTGAAGAATGTGTATTAAGTTTGTTTATTTTTCTTAAAGCGATGATGATAGAGATGAAGATTTATACACTGGAATGTACAAAGGTGAGACAAAGTCTAAATTCCTGTGATTCATAAGTATAGTTTCAGGTAAAAATATTATTCATGTATCACTGTTATCACCCGTTCAATTTAATTTGTAAAATTTTATTGTATTTTTTAGTTCTTGACTACCTCAAAAAACACAATAATGCGTGGCCCTTTCTTGAGCCAGTTGATGAATCTTATGCACCCCAATACCATGAAATAATAGAGGTAAGAATTTATACCAAATATCAAATGTATTGTTATGTCTTGTTGAAACAAGGGCAAAAGTTCATTGAATATGAAGCAATGCTTTTTTTGAAGATGCTGTTGTAGGTTCTGACTTATGTTTTGTTTTGTCAGCATCCAATGGATTTATCAACTATTGAAGAAAAGCTGGACAAGGGAGAATACAAGACACTAGACGAGGTAAAGTACTTGTGGAAAAGCTAAATTAACAGGCAATGATGGGTGGTATTTGCAGGGTTCATACGGGTCATGGAAAACCTGGAAAATCATTGAATTTCATAATTTAATTTTCCAGGCCTGGAAATTCACTGAATTTGGTATAGGTTATGAAAAGTCATGAAAAATTGTTTTCATGAAATGAAATACAATATGTAGTTAGACATCTATTTTGTGAATAGAAATGAGAGATGAAATCCAGACAGTGCCATATTTCAAATTGATTCTAATGTCATAAAATGTTGTCATATTAAAAGAGTTTTGAGAGTTTTCAAAAGGTATCAGTGAATTTTGGTCGTGGAAAATCACAAAAAGTCATTGAAAAAGTCATGGAAAGTCATGGAATTTGAAAATATGAAGAGTATGAACCCTGATTTTGTGTGATTCCTTTTAACCATTCACATTTTTTCATTCACATATTTTTCTTCAGTTTCAAAATGACATGCAACTGATGTTTGACAATTGTGAGGATTATAATGGACCAGACAGCAGTAAGTCCATAGATATTGATTCATTAATGGCTGTTTAAAGACTCTGAGTACTGGCTCAGTTGGATCCAATTTACTAACTTCCTGTGTAGACATTTCTCATGTTAGCCACATTCACTCTCATGAGATTAAAAGCCTTTGTTTATGAAGGCTTAAACTCATTCTAAAGTGCTTGAATGTTAGACTTGCAGGGTAAAAAATGTATTGTTTGGTCAACATGTTCACAGTGTGATAAAAGCCTATGAGAGGTTAACAGCATAGACTCTGAGCCTGCCAGTATACAGTATTCAGCCAATTTATGAAGTGGCTGAAACAAAATACCTACTGTTACATTAGGTTGAGGCTTCATTTGCAAAGAATCTTTTTAAATTTTTATAACTTTTCATTTATTTTCCCATTCTTCTATCAACCTTTTTTAAATTAACATTGTATTTACAGTATCTTGATTGATCATTTTCATTCCAGTGTACACCAAGATGGCCAACACTCTGAAAGCAGCTTTTGAACGCCAAATCAAGAAACATTTCCCAGAAGATGAAGACAACAGTGATGAAGACTTTGAAGAAGAACTTCGCAAGGGAAGAAAGAAAGAAAGGGAAAAAGAAAATAAGATGAAACCCAGAAAGGCTGAATTTTCAATTGATGACTTCATCACAAGTAAGACAGACACACGGTCACCCAACAAGACAATGGGATCAATGCCTTACTCATTTATGAATGAAATGGGCATGAATCGAGTACCTAATCCCATGATGGCCACACGTCGACCACAGGATTTCCAATTTCCACAGGGGGTAGCACCAGGATTTGGTCCTGACGGCAGACCAGTCTACCCTCCACAGTTTTATCAAAATTATTATAATGCAACAATGGCACGGTTAAACATCCCTCAACAGCGTCAGTTTGAACAATACCAGTACCAACCCCCTCCTCTCACAAGGGCACCAATGACAGAACCACAGAGGATGGGGTACCCACAACAAGGCATGCCAGGGCACATGCCGTTTGGAGGGCCATCCCCAAATGGAATGACTCCTCCTGGATTACAAAGGATGCAGGTTCCCAACAGAATGGGAATTCCTCTGGGCGCACAGGCAGGTCCTGGTGCTGTTCCACCAAGACCTCATGTGCAGGGGCATCAACCAAGGCAACAGATGATGCCTGAATCATCACGAACACCAACATCCAGTCAATCCTCCTCTCCGTCATCCCAAGGACCTTCTTCTGCATCACAGCCTGGTCAACATGCATACCCTGATCAGTTCAGACCAAATCCCATGGGTCTGCCAACTCGTCCGGAACAACTAGGCATGCAGATGCCTCCCAGTCATCCAGGTCAGTTTCCTAGTTACTCAGGTATGAACGGACCCCAAAGGCTTCAGCGAGCCCAGATGGAACAAATGGCTCAACAGCATATGGGAGAATTTGGTCCAAACATGCCCCGCAGCTATGGAGTAAGAGCTCCAGGGTCTCAGCTACCACCAGGGTTTATGCCCAGTTCTCAGGGCCCTCCCAAGTCTCAAACAATACCTACAACAACAGTGCCCTCGTCAACTGGCACATCCAGTTCTACAGTGACATCACCTGGTGGTGAAAACGAAGGAAAAGACAAGAAATCAACAGAAGATTCAACAAGTTCGCCATTACCAAAAACAATACCTCCCGTGTCCACATCAGGTAATGAATTAATGAGCCTACTACAGTCATTTCCCCTCCCTTTAAAGCACTCTCGTTGTGTCAAGTGTCACATTCCTAACCTGTGTATAGCCGGGGAAGGGGTGAGCAGTGGTTGTACACAGGCTACAAATTCCCTCCTCTGGGGGAGAATGTACTTGTCAAATGCCTGACCCAAGGAGCAAGATCCTTTGTTAATTCCCTCTGGGTCTGCCCGCCCCAACCCACCCTGGGGCTAAGCATTGATTTTGAAATTATTATGCAATGTTTCTGAATTCTGTTGTATAATGATCAGCTGAACCAACTCCAACATCGCTGACAGCAGAAAAAGACAAGAGAGAACCAGAACAAGCGATCCCAATGTCAAGACCGCAGTCTTTTGGACAGCCTTTTCCTCCACAGTCCTACTATGGACGATCCATGGCATCTTATCCACAAGGTCTGCCCCATGGATACCCTTCAGTGCCCCAGGAGAGACACACTAGTGTAATAATGCCCCCAGCTGGACCACCATCGCTAACCAATAAGAATAAATCCTTGGAAACTGTGCGGTCAGATACAGGTAATGGAGACTTGTATATTTGACTCTTAGTTCTGAAGATGATGAACTGTTGATGATGACGAACTGTTGATGATGACGAACTGTTGATGATGACGAACTGTTGATGAT
>JAAAQI020147236.1:0-11199 GCA_011800005.2 Stichodactyla mertensii
AGAATACAAAAGACGTCAAAACAATAGAACGAAGCAAACAATAGCAATCAAAAACAAAAGATAAGTTGCCTCCTTTTTTTTGATTGTTCGTTGGTTTTGTTCTCTCAGCCAATCCACGTTGTCCTTCAGCCGGTAGTGTATTACCCCCTAAATACACTACCGGCTGTATTACCCCCTAAATCGAGCAATAGTATCAAATGAGAGGGGGTCACAAATCCCCAAGGTTACCCGCCCGGATTTGTCCTTGAAAGATCGAACCGTTAATATTGATATCTGCCTTGAGCTACATTTTAATTATCAACCCCAAAAATAATTAGCAAATAATTAGTATGTTTGTAAGTGAAAAGAAAAATAGATGAAAATGGTATTGATTGGCTTAGCGTTGCTAAGGGATTTTTTACCCCATTTGTTTGTTTGGTTGGTTGGTTTTTTTTTTTTTTTTTTTTTGAGAATCTAAGTCTAGTTAAGCACTTTTCTTTGAAATTTACTCTGTATCATTAAACCAGATAAAATATTTTAATAAGTATTTATCATTTCCATAGCAAGCATGGTGGAATAGCAGTGAAGGTTAGTAAATTATTCATTTCCTTTTTGCAAGGAAAAGTTTTCAATCACCTGCGTTTTCTAAGGCTCCACAACCTTTACAGTCAACCTAAAGGACCAGAGAGACTACTTTATCAATACTCATGATGTATAGTCAACTCAGTCCCTCCAAACCTGTGGATTCAAAGCCAAACTCGGATAGTTTATTGAATACCTATTTTGAATAATCCATGAATTTCAGTTCCTAAAATAACCTTTTTACTCAATAGGAAATTCTTTTCTTTTCCTGCGGGGTTTTGTTTTTTCTTTGTTTTGTTTTGTTCTGTTTTGTTCTTGTATTTTGTTTTGTTTTGTTTTAGCTTAATGGCTTTCGTTTGTTAATAGATTAGTCAGCCTTACCATAATGCACCAGGATTATCCCCAAGGTGTTATATAGTTTTAGTAGACTCAGAATGATATATTTCGCCGCGAAGCGTAAGCGGAGCTAGAGGGTAAATATCTTTCCGGCTACATTTTTACGAATTCGCCTTTCGAAAATGAAATTCCAGAATCCAGTGCAAGATGGCGGCACTTCTTGATCTTGTCCCCGTAAATTCATCCCCACAGTTCTGTGCGGCACGAGTTCGTTTCCAGTCCTCCGTTGAATTTGGAGGGGATGTTGTAGTATTTCAGGAATAGTCGTCACCTACTGGGCTCAGAGTATAAAAACCCTCGAAATGTTAGCAAAAGTTACTTTTAGCAAATTTCTTTTAAATGCTAAGTTATTAAAATCGATTCAAGTCCAGAAAACATTTTATAACATCTCCCTTTATCGTTCGTTCCGTCCGTTCGTTCGTTCGTTCTTTTTTCCCCTTTCTTTCTTTCTTTCTTTCTTTCTTCCTTTCTTCCTTCATCTCTTCCTTTCTTTCTTTTCTTCTCAAATTTATTTTTTTATTTCACTTCAAAAGCGCAAAATGACCAGCTTTACTAGAATGCAACCGGTCTATTTGGACAATAAAACATTAGTCGTAACGCGAATTCGATCCACAAGGCGTTAAAAACTGGACGGAAAAAAATTAAGAGCTTGGTGACATTCAGCTGAGCCACTTGACACATTACCTAGGCAACAGCTAATAAAATCAATAGTGGACGTACATTAATGTCCCGAGGGCTAAAAATAGAAATATGAATATATTAATTTAACTCCAGGTTTAGACGTCAGGATGTTGATCCAGTTTTCCGTTAACTTATTTTTGTGTTTGTCATCAAAAAAAGTTGGATTTTAGAAATAAAATTTATGCCATCGTTTCTAGTGTATGCACACACACCTGTTTTTGTTATTTTTCGTAATTAATATTTCTCGTTAATCGCATTTATTCGTCGTACCGTTGTAATGTATGTGTTTAGAATGCATCAGACGGCTAGGATTTTCCCTAAACACCCACCATTACCGTCTAGATTGATATCTTTGAGAGGAAATTCAAAACGAATCGAGTCGAAGTGAAAAAGCCTCAATGATCGCAGTTGTTGACCGCGCCGCGCGTTTCTCGCCTTGGAAAGCTCTTCCATATCGAGAGGAAGTATCCGCCGGTGTTTTACTGTTCCGTGACAGTAATTGACAGTTGAATACATAACTACCTCGGAGTACATCAGCTGCCGCGGGCTGATTAAATATGTTTCCCAAGAGCCGTACTCTGAAGAAGTCAACAATTCTGCCTGAAACTATCAGCAAATCACGTTCAAATTTGGATCAACAACTTGCTGCTTGTGGTCAAGAGCTCTCTGGAATTAAGGAATAATATAACCGGGGAATATTGTTGCTAAAGAGGTAAAATATAGTTCAGTTTTAATTCCTTGATGTCAAGCAGAATGGCTTTCAATGAGGGGCCTCTACGCTTCTTTCCGCGTTGACTTCATGCGTAGCAAGAAAAAAGCTAAAAAACGGGTTCCCAACTGGTGAGTCTAAAAATAATCGAACTGTTAATATAGAGTATAATATCCTTTTGGTATTTGTTATTTTCATAGGGATTGAATGGATGAAATCTTTTATTTTTGGTATTTTGTTGTGCTCTTTCCATTCATATACATGCCAATTGGAAGCCTTTTAACTGTCAAACTAGAACCTTGAAGTAAAGGTGAATTCGACTGGGTGGCAAAGATCGATGCGATAGAAACTTTTATCGTTTGTTTTGAGGTGACTAAGTACGCGGAAAACAGAAAAGAATAGATAGATTCATACCTGGGGAGAAAAGCCGTAAAATATCCAAATAAAAAGCCAAAAATTAAACGATAAAAAATCCTGCCCAGCTTCCAACCGAACGAACGAACCAACCGGCAAAATCGGAAATTATTATTCGAAGATTACGCGAGTGTCGTAGCAAATTATTTGAAATAGAAAACTGAAAACTGAGATGCTTAAAAACGACTCCTTGAATAATTGAGTCCAAGTCCTGTTTGCAGAAAATGTTCAGATTATATCATTTTCCAGATTTTTACTACCAAGGTTATTCAAATGGCTTCTTTTAATTCAGTCTCGGAGGTTTCCCCGTCTTTAACTGGAACGTTATTTTCGTGGCTGAGTTTATCTTGACCGTGTGGGGTGTCGAGGAGAAGATGCAGGTGACAGAGAAAAGCTGTGTTTTTATCCTGGTAGTCCTGGAGAGGCGAGATAGTTCGTAGAACTGAACCACCGCTAGATTAACGAATATTCTAGAATTCTAGACGTCCAATACGTTAAAACTATTGTTTGCAGGTGAAGACGAGTTAAATATTAATATATTGAAAGACCTAGGAAAGAAGAGTCAAGTCAAGACATTTGAGGATTAGATTGAGGCTGTTTAATAATTGAAATTCAGTGTTGATCCATTGTTGACAAGTCGGTAGTGTCTTCGTCGGTATTGAATAAACTCCAGCGAATTTATCAAAACTGGAAAGGCTAAGAATATAGAACTGTCACGTGCCAGTCAGAGGGAAGGGAAAGTGTTCGTTGTGGTGTGGGGCTGGCGCAAACAGCCAGCTGTGTTGCGTGGGAGGGTACGGGAGGTTTGAAAAACAATTGGACATCTGCGACCCTTAAAAATTTAACTTACAAGCTACTTGTAGCATTTAATGACTTGAATGTGCACGCACAATGAAAATGAACCCTACTTGTACTACACTTAAATCGTTTAGGAGGGCCAGTTTAAAGCTACGGATTGTGTAAAAACTATTTAGTCTTGCCGGTTGCAATTGATTTGTCCGGGAAGCCATTTTAAAGTTGCATGTTACCTTATGCAGCGGTGGTACGGCACCGTAAATGGTTTGAGAAGCAGGTTTAAGTGGGCTACGCATTGCCGTGTGAAGAGTTATGTAGCCGTGTTACAATTAATTTGTCTCAGAAGGCAAAAGCGATTTCAAAGCTGTGTATTATCCTATTTAAGAATATATATTGGCGAAATGGCTTGGGAAGCCATTTCAAAGCTGCGCATTAACGCACCTCAAAAATTATGAAATCCTGTCGCAGTTTATTGGTCTTAAAAGCCATTTCAAAGCTGCCGAACCGCGTCTGTTCTGTACTTGTACAATAGTCACATTATTAGCAGACCGACATATGCCGCAAGGCATCTACAGATGGCTTCCTAGGCTATAATTCCTGTAAATGGTAATTGACACGAAACGTTTTTGCTATACTACAAGGTCTGAGGAAGTCTCATTATTCATCTGATGATTCGCAGTTTCGGTGCTGGGCTTTCCCATAATACTGATATGGCTTCCCATACTGTAGCACTATTATGGCTTTCCGGCATATAACGCTGATATGACTTCCCATAGCACTAATATGACTTCCCATAGCACTAATATGACTTCCCATAGCACTGATATGGCTTCCTTTTTCTAATACTGCGTGCACAAAACGAAATATACCGTAAAAGTGTACTTGCTGGCATACAACTTTATAATGAATAGTAAAACGAGAAGTTTGAAAGCATTTTTACTGGAATATTTCTGTAAAACTACAGCGTTTTTTGCGAGTGGAGAATTCTAACCGAATTATTCCAGTAAAAATTTTTCAAAATTTCTTCTCGTTTTACTATTCATTATGAAATATACCGTCTACTTCTGTACACGAGACTAGAAACGCTGTTCGTGGTCATAATATACCTTATTCAAATATTCTACGCAAAAACGAGGTTAACCCCTGCATAACAGAGAATTCGAAACTGGAGAATTACGTCATCCGCGTAGATGAAAAAAAAGGTGAAATAAATGAGAAAAACACAAGCTTGAAGTTTGTGTGCGCGCCGATATCTTAAACGATTAAAATAGACAAACATGAGTTTTAGTTCTATTATTTGATTTTCTTAGTTTAAATCAAATTATAAAAGAAGGCCGGCTTGAATAATCTCTTGTCCTAATTTAAAACCCACCGCTTTTATTTTCCGCTTAAAGTCGGTGAAGCCAGGAGTTATGAACGTCTGGTAAAGCCAATACGTGCAGTTTTTTCCGTTCAATATGTGTCGCTTAAAACGTGCGATAGTTCGTTTATACATTCATTTATTCATTTATTCATCCATTCGAATCAATCAATCATTCATTCCGTACGTCCCTCCGTCCCTCCCTCCCTCCATCTATCCATTCATTCATTCATTCATATATATATATATATACTTATTTTTTAATCTCTTAAGCTACGAAAAATTGTTCTAATCATGTCGTTGCTTAAGACTTTTGAATAATACTAAACGTGCGGCAACGCAAATGTGAATATTTCGAGTAAAGGTCCTCAGGTATACATCGCTGACGTGAAAAATATTGGTAAAGAAACAACCATTGGTCAATTGTAATAGAATTAAGAAAATTTCAAAAGCGAGATTTTGATTTTGTTTTTCCTGTCAGCATTTATTTCACTTGAAGCATTCAAACAAACAGGACTCAAACATGGGAAGAGAATTCTACGTTTATTAATAACTATCATCCATCCACCCTTCCACCCATCCATCCACCCTTCCACCCACCCATCCATCCTCCCTTCCACCCTTCCACCCACCCATCCATCCACCCTTCCACCCACCCACCCATCCATCCATCCATTCATTCATCCATCCATCCATCCATTCATTCATCCATCCATTCCTTCCTTCCTTCCTTCATTCATTCATTCCTTCATTCCTTCATTCCTTCATTCATTCATTCTGTCAGTCCGACAGTCTTATTTACCCATCCTGCCATTTATTTATATGTTGGGTATTTATTCATTTCTTATTTGTCTGTTTACTTATTTAAGTTTACCACGTAATGTACGTTTATAACGTATAAAAATGCCAGCGTTCAGATTTATTATTTTTGCGAAATCGCAGGTTCGAACCTAAAAAAAAATATTGTCACGTCTCTTTATTTTAAATCAAATTTGCGATCTCTAGTCCTATTTTAGTTTATTTGCTCCCAAATATATCATCAATTACTTTCAGGTTTTTGATGGTACTAGAGTTGACTCTGTCTTCCAGTTATAGTGTTGTATTTCTCCTGACGCGAACTCGCCGCTTCATAATATTAAAGCAAAAAACATGATCCTAAATTCTGGATTTAATTTGATCAAATCAAAAGTTCCGGCGCTAGCGCCAATTCTAGACGCGTGCTCCGAGTCGGGTATGTTTTTGCAACATGACATCGTTTTTATTTTAGTGTGTTTTCAGTGTATATACTTATCGGTATTCTGGTAGTTGGCGTCTACAAAGCTAAATATATTGGCTACGAATTCCCTATCAATTTTGAACTACCGGCTGTCATTTTCAGGCGTGGGATCGAACATAAAATCAAAAATTGGTTGTGTTATTGGTGAAAAATAGATTATAGAAGAAAGAGCTCCCTTTCTTGAGAGTTTGTCAGTTAAATAATTCCTGAAGTCTGGACTCTATCCTCAATGAACCTTGCTTCTAAAAATGGCCCGCGCCTAGCGTCTGTAAGATTGTCAAGCTTTTTTAATTTAGATTATAAATTCGTTTGATTTAGCGCTTGTTTGATCTTGTTTTATTGTGTGGAGACTATAATATTTCTATTAATCCAAGATCTTTTCTTTGGGGACACTGCCGAGAGTGCACAAGTTGTTGTACCTTTTTTCTCTGTGTAGTATTTACGTACCAGTAGGACGAACAGGTGAATTGGCTTAGGAACTGATGGCACTTCATTAAGGTATATTCTGCTCGCGTTTCTTCGAACTTTTAAATCTCTGAGTGTCTTTCAACCCCAAAAAAACTATTTCTAGCGCCGTAATCTCGAACCAAGAGAGGAAGTATTTTAACACACTATTCGATATACGATACGGCTTCATAAATTATTTGGTATTGAGGCATTCTAGGTTTCTTGTGCTTATTTATTTATTTATTTTAATTTTGATTTTTATTCTTTTTATCTACTGAGATTTTTTTTTCTTTTTTTTTCTGTTGACCTCGACTAATGTTGAAAAGAAGCACCCCGGCTGCGAAAATTAATCCCAATCCTTCAAAGTAAATGATAGTATACCTTGTCTGCTGATTTTGACACATTTTTATACACAAATACTGGAAAAACGATGACTAATAAACTAGCAGGTTTGTAGATCTGAACCACAGTCATCTTGTCTGTCTCTCAGTCGCCATAGCAACGTGACGTACAGTGTTTCAAGTCCATTGTCCATTGGTCATTTGATGGTTCCGTGAAGATGAGAAAGTGCGAGTGAGGATTATACAACATGATGGAGATCAGTGAATCCAACAATGTCAGTATTTCACTGGGGAATTCCACGAGAGATTTAACTCCAAAGGTTGAAGAAGCTGAAACTGAAGTCGAAAGCACGTCGTGTTTTGTGCTCACTCAGGAGAGCTTCCCGCGAAGATGGTTCATTCAGATATTCAAGAACAGATATCCTTTCAACACGGAGTCCTTTAGCTCAAAATGCTTTACAAATATTAACATTTAGTTTAGATTTTTAATTTGTTTGAGTTGAGTGAGGGAAAGCTTCAGGTTCTTTTTCACTTGATATGCAAAAAATGCTAAAAATACCTGCTTTGTTTTCAGGACTTTTTAATGAAGATTTTTTTACGCGTCTTTAATTGTCAGATTTTTATGTTGCTTTCCTTGATTCACAACGTGAAATTCCTCAGTTGAATTCATTTTGTTTACGTTTCCAGACCGGAAAGAACCAAAGTCCAAAAACACCTCTTCGAGATTTTTTCTTCCTGACCGAATTAATATCAGAGGTTTGTATTTTTCGTCGATATATCATGTAGCTTTTTGATGGTATCTTGGCTACGTGTTTTAAAACGATCTTATCAACCCTCGCAGCATTATTTATTTGAACTCATTGTTCGGTAAATCACACATTTCTAAAATCTTTCATTCATGTTTAAGGTATATTTCGCAAACTTACGTTGATTTGTGCATTAAAACTCACATAACTTTAATATTTGATACAAACTGTAAAATGATTAAGAATATTTTAGAATTTTCTGCTAGGTGTATCATGGGCCAATATTCTGTCACTTCGAGTGTTAGCTTTGCAATTTAATATCACCATAAAAAAATTCTGCAGATTTTCGCAGATTTTTTGTGGTTATTTAATCGATATTTCAATTCACACTAATAGCGGATATTTGCCCATCCCATGGGTTAAAATAATGCAGTTATCACACAAGGTTATTGCGATTCAACATATCTGAGCATAGACAATTATTATTCTAGTCGCTTCTGAAATAATCGAGTTTCAACGTTTCAAACGTCAAAGCATTCACTAGCGAAGCTTTCTCTAGAATTTCCAAATCCTACTCTCAATAAGTAGGCAAAAAATGAAAAGAAAAGGCCATCAATCAAGCTTTTTTTTACATAAAAAAGATTCGCACCAAAAAGGGCAGAGAAAGAAAAAAATTGAATCCAGAACTTTAGTTTCAAATTCTAGTTTTAAATCGTGTTAATTTTAATGAAATATCCGGAAAAATTAATGTTGTTAACGAAGAAATCTAGATGAACACGATGTAAGCAAAAATGTCTCGAAAAATTTAAATTTTAGTATTTTTTAAGAATGATAAATGACTCGGGTTCAAAACGAAAAACGAGATTGATTACAGTATTTTTAAAAAAAGGAAACGACGTATTTGCATCTGCTCAGTTTCTACGCTTATTTTTGATGTTCTTTTTTTAGAAGAAAAAAACAATAGTCTTAAATTTCACAGCGAAGTACAAGAACAACAGGGTTAAGAGACCGATAATTATAGTTCCTTTTAAACATATTCCACATATTCACATAGTCCACATATTCATATAGTTCTTTTTAAACATGTTTTTTAAAGAGTGTGTTTGTTTTCGGAAAGCGAAAATACATCCAAAACATTCGCTATTAAATCTAATATTCTGCATTTGCCGATGAGGGAAATTGTCGGGGTTACATAGGTCAAAATATTTTATTTGCATAAGAAATAAAAATAATAAAAAGGCATCTATTTCGATTATTAAAAAGAGGTAATTTCATGTTTTTGACTGAGCGCGCGTGTCTCAGGAAGTTGTGTCTTGTAATTCAATAGGTATTTAAAGCTCATTTTATGATATCTTATGGTCCAAAGCCCGCTACCCCATCTTTGCTACCTGTATGGGCTGCCACGACCTCGTAATTGTGGCCAATCTTATCAAAACACGTCTATGATTTCTTCACTGAGTGTCTCTTCATCAAACGAACTCGTACCCAGGCTGAGCGCCCTGCGAATGCTTTAAAGATTGTCCAGATGACGCGATGTAAAAAAAGGTAACTTCATGAGGAAGTTGTCTCTTGTAATTCAGTTGATATATTGTTTACTTTGAGAAGCTATCGGTGTTGGATAGAGTCGGACGTACTCAGTTAAGAAATCTTAATCCTAAGGATCAAAAATATCGAGTTTTGGATCTACTAAAAATCATCTCGTATGAGAATGATAGCTCTTTTGAATCGATCAGGGAACGTGATGGTGAGGATGAGGAGGATGATGGCGATGAATGATGATGACGATGATGTTGCCTTTCATAACTGAGTTCAAATTAAGATTTTTTACTACTTCAATCCCGCAATCCTTCGCGACACGAGTTTGTTACCAGTCATCTGAATTTCCTTAACATGTGATCAGGTGGTTTGAGCGCGTTAGTATGTTTGTCATCTTCGTCAATTGCGTCACGCTGGCCATGTACGACCCGTACGACAGAGAATGCAAGCACCTTCGCTGTACAGCACTGGAGAGTCTGGAACACTTTATCTTCGCATTCTTCTTCCTGGAAATGGTCATCAAGATGGTTGCCATGGGAATCATAGGAAAAAAAGGCTACATGCAAGATTCTTGGAATAGGCTGGACTTTGTTATAATAATCGTAGGGTAAGCACGTGATCATCACGGCACTTCCACGTCAGCATTAAAGGCGTTAACCAGAGCTAACGAGGGAGTAGGCGACATTTCATCCTTGCGCATGCGCTCTCTATAGAGCCTTTAAGTGTGACATCACTCATATAAAAAAGCGACTTCAGGGTCCAAAATGAAAAGCAGTTTTGTGAAGATTTTCTCTTGCTTTGTTCTTCATAGTAGGAATTCTTGTCCAGAGTTCTGTTTATTACAGGTGGAGGAGAAATTATGGATAAACGTTTGGCTTTATTTTAGCGGATGTTGGGAAGAATTGGACCCGAAAATACCTCACAACTTGAAAGCTCTATAGAATTTGTCGTGAAATCGAAACAGGTCGAACAGACGTCCATTCGGCCAATCACAAAGCGCGCGAGCACTGCTAGTCCAGTAAGGTCCAGGAAGAATCCTGACACATACTGCAGGATGCTCCGTTCAGTAAGCCTTTCAATTTTTTTTTCAGAATCGTCGAGAAGTTAATGAAAGGTAGTGATTATCTGACAATCATCCGGGCATTTCGAGTTCTACGTCCTTTACGCGCCATCAATAAAGTACCAAGTGAGAGATGTTGTTATTTAAGATAGATACTGCAGCTTCAACAAGGTTGACAGAGCGAATGGCGATCGGTGATTTATGATTACACGACAAAAAATAACTGTAGTAGAGCAATAGGAATTTCTTCATATTCAGTCCCACAATACCTGCCGAAGAACTTTGCTGAATGGTGCAGGCATTGTTTAAGTATTTAAGAAATGAATAAGAAGAAATTTTTATTGGCCACAGTTCCTTTTGATCGTGCAATCGCTAATCGCCATTCGCCGTTCGCCCCATCAACCTATTTTTTAAATATATCTCGTCAATCCTTTTGACATTGATAAGAATAAGCACACGATGCAACTGTTGCGCAATATACCTGGTAACAGGATTTTCGAGAAATGTCACATCTAGCAACTTTTCTTGCAAAGAAAATATTACTCAAAAACTAAACATTTATCCTGAATATCCTGACCAGCGGTACACCAAAAAGTCGCATTTCATTGGCTACGAACATCACGTCATTGTCAACAACGTTGCAGACGTGTTTACACGATGAAATTTGTTGCGCTCAACGATGCAGGGCCCGGTTTAATCAGGCTTTGAACAACCGGGCTTGGTCATATGGTGCAATTTCGAAGTTGCACGCAACGATCTGTGCATTAGTTGCAATGTTTCTCTAGGCCTAAAAGCATTTGTTAGAGCAGATTTCGTATGACTGTGAAAAAGTCGCGGCACGAGCACGGCGCGGACACGGTCAAGGCGCGGCAAGGAA
>JAAAQI020147247.1:0-11197 GCA_011800005.2 Stichodactyla mertensii
CCCAGAATCCTCCTCGGTCTTACCTTCGATGATTTAACCTTTTGAACCCGACAACGTTTTTTCAATTTGGTATATACCATTGCATGGCAATAGGCCATTTGTACAAACAGGTCATGTGACCACAACCCCTTAAGTCGGGTACCAGTCTCAAAATGAACTCCAGAAAGGGAAAGAGCATCCCGATGTTAGTAATAAGGTGAAATTTCAGCCTAATTTTTTTGACACAGGAGAAATAGCATGAAATATAAAATTGAATGTTTTCTATGAGTTTATATAAAAAATGTACTGAACTGCACAAGCTTGCTGTCCAGCACATTTCCCATACAAATCCCAATAAATTGAAACTGAAAAGCTGAAACTTCACCTTCTTACTAATATGAAGATGCTGTTTCCATTTCTGGAGTTCCTTTTGACACTTGCATTTGATTTAAGGGGATTTTGGTCACATGATCTTTTCATGCAAATGGCCTATTCTAGACAGTCCATGTTTTGTGTAATAGCAGTGCGTGAAAGTGCATGGCAGTACACAGCAGTACATGGCAAAACATAGCAGTACATGGCCTTCATGCAGATGTAACGGTCCAGTGAGCAGTAGGACATAACCTTGAATTCTATTGTTTTTGATTTGTAATCTGATTAGATAACAAACTCAAGTAACCACGGTTAGAGTAGAACCACAACAGTAACACAAAGTCATTCACTGTTTAATTCAATATACATGAATATCATCATCATCATTGTCATTATCCATGGTGTTCCTCGTATCTGGTTCCACTAATTTGTTGAAGACTTTATAATAAACTATACTTGAGTCTGAATCACATATCCCTAGAGTTATACCAGAATTTCTAGAGCTGTATTCTGGGTCATCTCGTGCACATTGCTGGATTTCAGTTGCAATAGTTTGGATTTCCTCTACTTTCAGTGATGTATTCACGCCCAAAGGTACTACTATTTCCTTATATGCCTTCTTTCTTGGTTTACCAGTAAGATATACACGCTTTAGTCTGTCACAGAAGTGAATATCAACATCAAACCAATGCTTACTTTCACACAGCTCAAGATAAACCAACATGGCCGACCTTGACGTGTAAGGGTTTTCGTCGTCATATCCATGGGCCTGGATAGCCAGAAATTTAGGATGATTTTCAAACCAGTTTTTCCTCTGTATTGATTGAGTACTTTTAGCCATAAATTACTGAACTACACATAGACATTTGGTTATAATTTTTCCTAAGAATAATCCTTGAAAACGTTCTTCGCTGAATGCAATACTCGCAAGGCGTTCCTAGAAGCTCACGATTGAGACTAGGATCTATTCCACAGGACTCCCACTGGTTTCATCCATGCTAATCAACAGCCTGCTACTTCATGTAAGGCACACTTGTAATGGATCCATTGATATATATTCACAGAGGCGGATCCAGGGAGGGGCAAAGGGGGGCTTAGCCCCCCCCCCCTTCCTTTCAGCCATATATAGTTATTGTTTTATTTGATCAAAGTAATGGATTTGCAGTAAAAAGAGCTTTTTATCCGGTCAAGCCCCCCTTATAGTTTTGGCTGGATCCGCCCCTGATTCAGACTAGTGTCTTTTATATTATACTGTTTTACAGTGCAAATGCCTTTAACTGGAAGACAATACAGCGCACTACAATACACTTAATACCCTAAAGTACACTACTATGCACTGCATTGCACTACAAAGTGCCACTGCACTGCACTACAATGCACTATCCTGCACTAGACTACGCTAAAATACACTACCATACACTAGACTACACTAGATTGCATTTGTCATGGTATATATCGCGCAAAGCATCATGAAAATTTGCCTTTACCCACCGACTACACGTGGGGTTAGTCAAAATCTCTTGTATACCGTTTAAATTATAGGGAATAAAACCATAAGAAATTATGACAGCACTAACCTGCAATCTAGTGCAATGTAGTGCAGTCTAGTGCATTGTAGCGCAGGGTAGTGCATTGTAGCGGAGCTCCCGCGCGGGCCGAAGGCGGAGCGGAGCCCCATACATTAGAAAAAAATGGCAACTCATCGAGTTGATTTTTCATGGCTTGAGTATACGTCACTTCCGTCCGTGCGTCCGTCCGTGCCCATCGCGGTGCTGATTGGCTGATTGCTCTTTGGCGGGAACTCGACGTGTGTTGACAACCGAGCAGTTTTTGCCCACAGGGAGCCCACTTTAGATAAAAGTGAAAATGGAAAACAAAATTCAAAAACATTGTGTTTTATTTATTTTCTGTACTTAAAGTTCGAGATGGTGTGCTAAGTAACACGAGAAAACCGAGAATTGAAATAAAAAAGTAGTAGAACACTTTTTCTTGAAAACTGTGGATTGCAGCTTATTTGTTCTTGCTCTGTCCTGAAAACAGCGAATTCTCTCTTGTTTTGTACTCGTACTAAACAGTAAATATTTTACGGTAAAAGTTTTCAAAGCAAAAACTGCTCGGATGTCGACAAGCGTCAGATTCCCGCTAAAAAGGAATCAGCCAATCAGCATCGCGATGGGCACGGACGGACGCACGGACGGACGGAAGTGACGTATACTCAAGCCATGAAAAATGAACTTGATGGATTACCATTTTTTCTAAAGTATGGTGCTCCGCTCGCGCGGGAGCTCCGCTATTATCTGTTTAGAACAAGTACAAAACATTATCCAAGAGAGAATCCACTGTTTTCAAGTTTAGCTTGTAATTTACGTTTTTTTCAACAAGTACACTGTCCGAGCAGGCCTTGTATTGTCATTTGGGATATTTTTTGACAATTTTTGGTCGGTAGAACACTTGAAAGTTGAATTAAAATACAAAAGTCCGTTAAATTACAGTTCTAAATATTCACCATTTATTTACCAGCATCTTATATTGTTGCTTGACAAAACGAGTTTTCAGTAAACTTTTTACTAGTATACCGCTCTTGAAATCTGTGTCAATCGCGCGAGTAAAAAATTTCTAAAGAAATTTGCGAATGACGATTCTCAGAATAAAACACCTTTTTGACCTCTTTCCAAATCAGCCTCTTGTGCTTATATATACTTATTTCAATTAAGTTTGTCACTTTAAAACCTAGAAAGCTGAGACCGACAAGAATTTTGGGTAGATACATTTTATATGTTTCTACCATATTTTTATAACTATTTTAATGGATTTGAAATCTTTTGTCAGTCAGTTTCACCTCATGTGACCATTCGAAAACTAAAATTTGTGTCAAGTGGCATTACTTGTTAATTAAGTATATTTCCCATGATCCTCCACGGTCCCAGCATTGTTGGTTTTAGGTGACTAACTTTCTTGAAATAAGTATATAACTAATTGCTGAAGCTTTAAACTGTAGAAAGCGAGTATTTGTCGTTGGAAACAAAATGAGTACTCAAAAGCTCTAACTTATATACAGACACTGCTAAAGGTTTTTAGAAAAAATATAATTTTGTTTTGTTTTTGATGTTTTCCGTGCAAGGAAAAACTAGCAAAACGGAGAAATCTTGAGATGTTTTGAAAATGAGCGAGTCCTCAAACTTGAAATCATGATCATATCATGATCATGAGAATCAAAACATCAGAATAAATCTTGAAAAAGTTAAACAAAAGGAAGCATTGTGGGGTTTTTTTACAATCCTAACAACAATGCCTTTTTCTGTGGCCAAAATTCTTCATAAAAAAAAAAAAAGAATTATTTAAAGAAAGAGAAAGGTTTTAATACCAAAGCGGCATGGAGATTTGCAAGTGGCTTTGCCGTCATGTTAAAAATTAAACTCATTCAAGTTCGTTCACTAGGATAGAAAAAAAATTCTCTTGTTGGTTGTTGGTATTCTCCATCAAAGTATGGACAGATTGACTTACTTTTGAATATACTGTATCTTGTAGTTTTGTAGATCTGTTATTCAGCCAGGAATCCCATATTATTACATCTTGACCAAAGCTTAGCAATATTTGTAGCTCCTCACTTTATATACAAAGTGGTAAGAATTGGCAGGTATGACTAAATAAAAAGGTGTTTTTTCTTCAAAAAAGAGAACAGCACGAAGTTCAAATCAACTAGTAGATAATTCAAATCTAACTTGATTTTCTTTCGTTCCCTTGACAACCGACAGAAGCAGTGCAATGGCTTCCTAGGGCCGCGCGTAAAAACATCCAAAATATGTTTTAAAAATCGTGATTATCTTATTATAAATGCTATGGAATTCAAAGATAATTTCACTCGAAAAAACGATATCGCACTCACCGCTTCGCGACTTGAATTCAACATGGAATTCCCAAGTAAGCCAATGAATTTTCAATTTGAAGGAGAAAGGTCAGCTCTTCTAATGGCGGAGATGCGAATAATTGCCGGTAATCTGAAATAACTTTTGTCCTTATTTCTAATTGCACGATTAGAACAGCCATAAACAGCGCAAAAATTAACCATAATCGCCAAAAGTCAAGATAAATGTTTGCAACACGAATTTCACGGGGTCATTTCACGCTTTGTTTACATTGCTTGGTACTCCAGTTCGCGCTTGACAACCGGTTGTCAAGGACGCTGAAATGGGTCTATAGTATGTGAAGGGTTTTTAAAAATATCTGTAAGAATTATCTATGCATTGCATCAATTCAGTCAAGTAGATAAAAAATAAACAGGGAGCTCCGCTATAGGTAGTACCTAATTTATATATTAGTGCAGGATAGTGCATTGCAGTGCAGAGTAGTGCATTGTAGTGCAGTGCAGTGCTTTGTATCAGTGCATAGTATAGTATACTTTAGGGTATTATAGTGCATTATAGCCCACTGCAATGCATTGAAGTACATTGTAGTGTCTTCCAGTAAAAGGCAGTGCAGCATAAGACAGTAATATAAAAAGACAATTCTGCAAATATAACACTGGATCCATTATTAGTGTGTCTTACACATCAGGGGGGTGCATAGGGTACAATAAAATATGTATGTATGTATGTATGTATGTATGTTCACAACCTCTCCCCCCACAGGTTCCAATGTTTCATATATTTTGGTCCTCAAGGTGCAACATTTAGATTGCAGTTGCGATTTAAGTGAAGAATACTATTAAATCTTTTAAGATTTTTTTTTCAAATGCTAAACAGTCAATAGTTAAAAATTAAAGTTAAAACAAAACAATGAAAAATAGCAGTAATGATTACAACCATTACATATTTTATGAAATGCTTCTATTCTAAATAAAGGCTCAGAAAATCAAGTACAATCAAGCACATTTCAATAGTTTGGTTTAGGTTAACTTTGGCCTCGGTTGGCCCCAAGACCAGGTAAGATTTTAATCTAAAGAAAATGTAAGATCAAAATCCCTTACTGTGATCTGTAAGAAGAGCCGTCTCTTTCTGTTGATTTGGTCAGTATGGGAGGCATTAGAAAGATGTGACACTTAATGTATAATGCATTGGCACTACATTATACATTACATTACGATTAGAAATATTTCAAAAAAATAGGAACGTATGTCCCTGGACTTCGTAATGTATAATGTAGTGCTAATGCATTATACATTATGTGTCATATTTGTCCAATGCCTCCCTCACCGCACGTACTACCTTGGTCTCGGAGAACAGAAAATAAATAAAATTCGTTTGCTTTGCTTTTTTCCACTTTTATTTAAAGTGTGCTGCGTCTGCATTAACCAAAACACACATGGTTCTTTGATAAAATTTTGAGGTTGCCAAGGTGATTTAGCATGTATTGTCCCAGGATCAAAAAAATCAGACAAGTTCAATGTTAGTCAGTCACCTTAACTGTACAGTAAGATCTATACAATGTTTTATTTCTGCCAAACCCTTATTGTTCCAAAGATAATTTTGAAAGTTAGATAATTTAAAATCATATCTAGTAAGCTTGGTAGTGTGTATGGTATGACTGCATATGACCAGCCTGATAATACTGTGCTGGTTGTTGAGTCATTCCTTGTTGTCTTGCACTGATCTCTTTTGATTTCTCTTGCCGACTGAATGTCTGCAAATCCTTAAAATGCTGTCGAGTCAGCTCTCCTAAATCATCAAATACTATGAAATGAATGAAAAAGAAAACTGTAAGACCCAACACATATCTAATTTTGTTGCCTTGATTGGAGTGACAATTTTAACTAAAACAAAACATGCAATTACACACCAATAATTATGGTGGTATGGAAAATAAAGATACACCTTTGTCATTGAGTTTCCCAAAATTCTTTAGGATTTGCATGCATGAGAAAAGTAGTGGGACAAAAACATTCTTCATACGTGTACACATACACTTTGCCTCCTGACCAGTTCCTGACCATGCTCGTATGTGGTAAATAAAGAAGAATTATGGGTAACTCCTGGAAGGTGCATTAATAATATTTTTTCCCTTACTGTGATCTGTAAGAAGAGCCATCTTGGTATTTATTTTATTTTATTTTATTTCATTTTTTCTATTTTTTCCATTGGAGATGACACTATTTTTCATGTTGTCTCACCTGGTTCAGTATTATGTGTAGTTGAGTCGGTTGTTCTTAACCTTTATCATTAAAGTGCAGTTGTCTTCCATTCTATTTTCTAAACCTAAAAATATGTTTCACATACCTCTAGCATTGTAGACATGATCTCCTGATGACACTACCTTCTGTAGAAAGCTGACCATTGCACCAGTAGCTATCAATCTTTCACCCAGTGGCAGCCCCTCAAAGTACTGGAAGTCAATAGCAAATGGGTTCAATGGAGCTGGATACATACATAGCTTAACTATTTCTCCAATAATGTCCCATAGTTTGGTGTCTGAAATCAATTAGGGAGAAAACAATAAACGAAGTGTCATATTAAGTTTATATACTCACAATAGAAATGTGAAGGCCCATGTAAACACTTCCAAAATTAGCTAGCAACCTGAAGGTCATGGGTTCAAATCCCACCAGGAGTTCAGAATTTTTTCTGAGAAAATTTGCTTGATGAAACACAATTACATCATTCTACTTCCAAAACTCTTGGATCTTTAACACGTTTGGAACAGACTCCCTGTTAGGTGTTGCGGACAGAGTGTTGGACAAAGTTTGAAATGGTTCAAATTAATTGTTTGAGCTAACAATTCATATTGTATATTCTGTGGTTGTTGATGGCATTTAATAACCATGCAGTCTTTGGATTATCATTTTAATTATTATTTCATAAGGTGAATATTAAAAGGGATGTTTTGGTTTTATTACTGTAAATACTAGTTATACAATGCTTTAGAGTGGCATACCATGGAATATCCCATGTGTCACTTGTATTTTCTGTGTACACACGAGCCTTTAGGCAAGTGACAAGTGAGATATTCCATGGTGTAACATAAGAAAGCATATTTGTATAACTATTTTATCCCATACCACAGAAAATACAAATGCATAATTGGAAGGAAGAGTGGAATACCGACCAATATACAATGGCTTTTCTCCATTCTGATTGGCTTTATTTTCTATGGTGTGGTATAAAATAAGGTATATCATATAATCTAGAAGCATGTAACTGTTGTTTACAAGCTAAATTTATTGCAATAAGTGAAAAAGGTCACAATTTAAAACTACAATCTTAGACAAAACCCTTAGAGATAGACCAGTAATAAAATAACATAAAACAAACTTTCATTTTTGTTCTCCCATATCCTCCCCTCCCCCTCCTAAAGCAGAGAGGAGAATATGGAACATTTGTGAGAACAAAAAAGAACTAGTTTGTTTTATTCTATCTTGTTATACTGATTTTCTCTGCAGGTTTTGTCCAAGACTGCAGGCTGCTTCATTTCATTATACAATGTATGCTTTGTTTTAATTATGCGGAATAATTACCATTAAGCTTCCATGTGGTGGTTGATTTAAGCTTTAAAGGGCTGTCTCTCAGCTTGCTCTCATCCCCTCCTCCAGTGAATGATACTAGTCTTTCATGATTGGATCTCACCTGAATGTCAAATAAACCAGAGGCATGAGAAAAACTCTTAGTTTTTAAGTTTAAAAATGTATTTTATGTACAAATATGATTAAATAGTCAGAATCCATGAAACCATGGCCCTTTGCATTAAATTTCTAGACCCCCACCCTCCCCAGCCTTATGATGGAGGACACTGGGAGAATAGGAGGGTTAATATCAAAAACCTGGTAAGGACAAAAGAAACTGAGAATCCTGGAAGATCAGGTAGAAGATGCTGAAAACTGCAGATGTTACACAAAGGCAGCACCTCCTCAGTTATTTTAAGACCCTGAATGTTTGCTATGGCCAGGGACAGATTTTACAACCTCCTACAAAACAGACTGATGCTTCAGTAAGCCAAACAGGGGCCTACCATCATTGGTGGTATTAAGGTATGTCAATCCCATGTTGGTGTAGATCCACTGAACTTACCCATACATAAGGGCAGTTGTATCTTGCATATGCAGCTATCAGAAACAGAGTTGATTTGTCATCCTGCAAAACAATTAGCACGTACATATAAATATATCAATCTGTTTTGACCTGAAACTCTTTGACCCTTTGTGTTGACCTGTGTCATCCTGCAAAACAATTAGCACGTACATATAAATATATAAATCTGTTTTGACCTGCTCAATAAAATTAATTCTGTTTTTCTAACTCATATAAAATATTAAACATTTTATTTGACTACAGGATCATGCACAAGCCTGGGTATCAGTACTGGAGGAGGACCACATGGAAGGGTGCCTCAAATGTGCATTTCATTTGAACTTGTAAGTCACTGGTCACTGGAAGGTTACACTCTAAAATGTCTAATAGGTTTCTCTTGTGGTGTCTCCTGTACACTAAAGAATCTGCACTTCATTTACATGTATTTATACCAACCATGTGTAGAACAAACCTTAAGGTCAATGTCTCTTTCACTGGGGCTTGCTGGTGGTAAACCAATATCCATGAAACCATAACCACTCAAACTACAGGAAAATGTTGAAAATACTAAATACAATATATATGAAGCACACTCATAAGGAACACTATGCTGTTGTTTGATATTATAAAAGTATGTGTAAATTATGCTATAATGTTTGATACCTTTTCTGAGTGTTTGCAGACATGATAAGTGATTGGCTGTTGAAAACATAAAATGAATGAATGAATGAAGAAGTTTATGACCAAAGGATTGAATAAATATAGAAAGAAAAAATAATTATAAATCATAAATAAGTTGATAAATGAATACTGCAAATAAATCATGTAAACATTATAGGGCATGGTGTAAAGTGCACTATATTTGCACTGGTGCATTTTTGGACCATGCTCCACACATAAGCATTTACGTATAATAAAAGATAAAGATAATCAATTAAACAAACAGATATGTACACATAACAATGCACCTATTACAAAAACACATATTTTTATAACCATGCTTCCCAGAAGGGGCTCTTCTGTGAAGTTCACTCCACACACACACACTACCACTACATGCAACATTTACAGCACACAACACTCAACTCACATGTTGATTTTTTGGGTGGAGGTAAACTGAAGAACCTGGAGAAAAACCCTTGTGGCAAGGGAGAGAAAAACACATCTAACAAACTCTACTCACATGTGGCATTTGCAGGGCTTGAACCAGTGACCCCTCCCCTCCCCATTGGAATCACAGCAGTAAGAGGCAATGCAATAACAGGATATGCCACCCATGCCACCTATCAATTTTTAGCTGCAGTTGTAAGGGGTGAAGGGTTTGCCTATGGCTGGGCTTTGATTCTTTTAAAGACTTTTCAGTCAAATTCCCTCCCCTTATTCATATGTTGTGAAAATTGGTCTATTTGTACATCATGGTTGTGGATGTTAGTTCTTGACCAATACAAAAGTACTAAGTTATACATACTCATTTCTGGGTAGGGTGTGTGGACTGTCAAATGAAAAACTTGATTTTCCTGTTTTCATTTTTTCAGATGTTGGTGATGTGTAGTAGGAGAGAATTTCTTGGGACTGAAACAAAAATTATCATAAAAACTAAGAAATCACCACAACATAACATTTTTAATGACAAGTAAAAAGCAGAAAAACTGTAGTAATGAATGAGTGAATCAATCAATCATCAATCAATCAATCAAAATCTCATAAAGTTGTCCTTCAGCAGCATGGTAAATGTTAAAGACAGAAGTACAAATACTGCCACAAATGGATTTATTTAAATGTCTGAGCTTTTGCCATTTAACTGCATCATCACTGAGAGACAAAGTACAGGAGAGAAACAAGAATAAATAAGATCATGTGATTGATCAACATAAACAAAATAAGTCAGAAACAGATTGTCTAGTACATGCTTTACATTCCCCTCAGGAATTGATAGAAGGATTCACATACCCATTCAGCCTAGATGAGGTTACCTTGCATACTTCCATCCCAGATAGTGAAGCATTTTGAAACATGTTAGATAAAGATATTAATGGATATTAATGGATGATTAAGAACACGTTTAATAGACAGTTAGTAACATAGGATATGTGTTGTAATTATGTTTTAGATTGAATAAGTTAAGGACATTAATAAAAGTCAGTTATCCGATTTGTGATGCAAGTCCGATGCCGAATTCTCCTGCGGACCATATACCAGTAACTAACTTATAGTGAGCTACCTTAAGGTAGCTCTTAAGGTTTTTAAGAAAGAAGGCCTTAAAGTCTGTGTCTCATTCAAATCTTACACCACCTGGTGATGACAAGTTCTAAATCCTAAACATGAACCTGAGAAACATAATGCTGCATACTGTCCTATAGGTTGAGGTGATGCTTGCCTATTACACGGAAATGTCTACAGAATCATGAGTAACCAATTATCACTCATTCTACATAGGAGATGCAATTAGACAACTTCATGACAGAATCCAAGAATGCGTGCAAAATAGTGTCACCTGTATACAAACACTTCCTAGACTGTCCTAATAAGGACAACATTGATGTTTCCATCAAGAGAATGAATCCTTTAATCAATTCCTGAGAGGAATGGAAAGCACTAGACAATCTATTATTCCGACTTATTTTGTTTATGTGTTATGCACAATCATATCACATATCTTGTTTCTCTCCTGTACTTTGTCTCTGATGATACTGTTGAATGGCAAAAGGTCAGACATTTAAATAAATCCATCTACGGCAGTACTTAGGCAACATTTGTACTTCTGTCTTTAAGAGGATGGATGGATGGATGGATGGATGGATGGATGGATGGATGGATGGATGGATGGATGGATGGATGGATGGATGGAT
>JAAAQI020147258.1:2500-11197 GCA_011800005.2 Stichodactyla mertensii
CAGCAGACAGAGCAGAACTAACGACTCTACAAACCCCACACCCTTTGAACCAATACAAATACCAAACGAAGCGTTAAATTGACGGCAAAATTAACGACTTTTGAACTCAAAACAACGAGTTATTGTAGTAGAAGATAACACAGGACGTGACTGAATTAAGTAAATAAAAAAAGCTTTGTCAACACATTTTGAATTAAAAATTATATAAAAACAATACAGGCATCAGTAAAAGTAGAATTCGCTTGTTAAGAACAAAGTTTATTAAGTATTTGAAGGCAGAACTCTGAGAGCTGTCAGAACGAAAGCAGTGTTCAAATAAATCGGCAAGAACTAACACAAATGTCAAAAAGAAAGAGATTATTGAAGAGGAATTAAGGATAAACATTACAAGAAAAAGCACAAAAATTACTAAATCTTGTAGAAGTTTGCAATATTACGAACAGGAATAGAAATACAAAACTTTTAACATAGTTATTTGAATATTTGAGGGCAAAAAACCGACGAAGTTCTTGCAAGCAATATCAATAATTTTAAGTATCCACAAATTGAAAGTGTATTTGAAACTTTACGTAAAAATACGCATGCCATTACAACTTTTTACTTAAAGTATTCGATAATTACTAAAAGAACTTAAAAAAGTTTTGAATTTTTTCTTACTCAAGTATTCGAATTTTCATTAAATTATAGTTACATAGTGTTATTTTGGTAAGCAAGAGATTAAAACTATTTTAAACGAGGATTAAAGCTTTTTAGTATAAGAATTCCTTTAATAGAAATTTCAGGAACAACTGTGTATACCTCCGAGGTGCGGTTTTATATTTTTACTTAAAAAATCGTTACTTCAAAGCGAAATAAGAGAATAAAGTTTTGGTTTTCAAGAAAACTAGGCTCTTCACTCAAGAAAGGATTTGGTCTTGAAATTCCATGAGGTTGAAATGTTACTGTGTATCGAGGAATGAATGAAGTGAAGTAACCAATTTACGAATCATTTCAACAACAAAAACCATGAACAAAGCTTGTGCAGTTTAGAAACTAATTTGGTTTTTTATTTGCTTTGAAAGATTCAAGATACAAAATATCTGAACAAGTTTTTGTTAACATGCGAAAAGCAAGCAATCTCGAGAAATAGGATAAATAACTACAATATATTGGTCAAGATAGCCATGAAAACAGTAACTAAATACAAACGTAACGATTTCTAAACATAAACAAATTACTCTTACCCGATTTGAGCGAAGGGCATCTCTTCAAGAAAAATTCAGCCTGTTTTAATTTTTTTCTTTCTCAAGATTAAAATGACTCTAATCCAAGATAATATCTCTTTGAAAGCATTTGAGTTTCGGGGCCAATACTTTTATACTCGCTATGAGTTTACGCAACTAGGACTTCGATTCTCAACCTCGATCCTTGTGATCCTTATAGTAACGTAATAACTAGCGTGACTAAACTGTGTAAATCATGTGTGTTTATTTAATACAGAATACAAGGGGTTAATATACCAGATGACAGGACGCTAGACAGCTGAATAGACATGAAGGAAAGAGGACGCCATGGAGTTAAAAATAGGTATTTTAGATAATGAGGATTAGGTCTTGATTAATTATGGGATTAAGTGAATTCCTGAAGCAATAAATAAAGTAGTTAACATATTCATTAAAGACGGAGAACTTAGTTTTAAAAAAGAAGTATCAAAAAAACATGCAACGAAAACCCAAACCGTTTACACAGCCGGCATAAAAAACACGAACAAAACTAAAGGAATTATAAGAAAACTAAATAAAATATGTAAAAATTTAATTCTATACTTTCGAATGCCCCACAATGATTTGCGCTTTGTGGGATAAACGACAAGAGAAATCTTAAATATTACCATAAACATTAATCAGAAGGGACAAAAAAACGGATAATAATGCTTATGGATATACCAGAATTATAACCAAAACCAGAAAGAAAGAAATTTGAACAGGTTTGCGAGTAAATGTCAAGACATTTCTTAGTAAGTCCATACATTGTCTGTAACACTAAACTCTTTTGATTTTCCTGTGCGTATGAATTAAACTCTGATTAAACTCCTAGTCAGTGTTTCACTGATGATAGCAAACCCACTCGTTATCTGTATGAAAAGTTTCCAGTTTTCTAACAATTTTCTTTTCAGTTACCCCCCAAAGTGCAAAGCATTATGGGGCATGCGAAAGTAGAGAATATAACTATCCAATGATCGTTCACCACAGGGATCTCAGAGACGAGATTACATTGGGAAATTAAAAACCCCATACCACCCTAGAGAGGTAGATATTTTACCTGTGAATCTGTCTGTCTAAACCAATGAAATTCTCCAGGTTTCTGCGCACGCTCCAAGTCTTGCCTCGACATGATACCCTTACCTGAAAACAAAACACAAACACCAGTTATTATAAATATTAGAAAACGTTCACCAGCTGAGGGAACAGCTAGCTGCGCAAAGCATTGTTGGATAAAACCTCCGGTCCTCACTCTTTGCTTTTAAAATCATTTTTCGCGTGTTCTTTGGATAACACAAAGATTAAATTTTACTTTTGGGTTTATCTAGGAGTCAAAATACATCGGATTAAATTTCGAATTATTGTTTTCAGGTTGAACATCGTGCTTGAACATAGGGCCGGCCATGAAAAATCCCAACGGACTGTGATTGGTTAGAGAACTTATTTCCGCTCAGCTGGCAAGCCATACCATTAAAAGCAACCGTGTTATTTCCGGTGTGAAAAGCAACGCCTAATTATGACATTACTGATATAAATAGTTAGAATAATTCCAGCGGATACGCAGATAAAATCGTTGTGCTGTTACAGACGAGCAACAGGACAAACCCAGCAGAACACTAAAACATACTTTAATTGTTCCCTAGGTTAAATTAACTTCTCAAATTCATGAATAATTAATGAGGAGAAAACAAAGTAAATCACGACCGTGACGGTGGTTTGGATATGTGATCTTAATTAGCATAAAAATTTCACCGACATTCGTTGTGATTTTCTCATTAATTATTTATGAATTAGAGAAGTAATAGATCAAACACTTGAAAGAGTGTTTCATCCGATATCCAATATACGCAGCCAAACAGAAAACTGCCCTCTTGGAAACACGCGCTCAGCGGGCCGCAAACGGGCTGATAATGGCTGATTGCTTTTTGGTTCATCATTTGATGGATTTTAGCCACTTCGAATTTGGCCTTGTTCACTGATAATAATGACAATAAAATGACTTTCGTCGGGAATATTGTTTATTTGCGCCCTCTCTGCGGTCGGGTCGCAAATGACACTTTCCATCCTGACCACGGAAAATATAGAAGTTTTTATGATTGCGTTATTTCACTACCAACTACCAGAACTTTGCCAAAACGCTTTGTTATTCAGATTTTTCTACTCTTTTAGGAATAAAGAGACAATTGGTAAGTGCTTGACAATAGAAGCTGCTCGAAACATTCTGGTACTGGTAGCCAGATAATGCTATGGTTCAAACGTCATATTAGGTTTACACTGACTGCGAATGTCTTGTATCGCCGGGGAAATTCCCCGGGGTATTTTTTCCTACGAAAGTAAACACTGTCTATGACGAGGCACTTGGCACAGTAATTTAAGTGTTTCAAACGAGTCTTGACTCGACTTTACACGATGGCTACAATTTTACAAGTGAAGAAGGAAAATTACTAAATTACATCCCTTGCAGAAATAACAATCTTGAAAAACTCTAAAAATGAAGGAAAAAGCAAAATTATCTTTACTGATTATCTCTTCTGGACACGGAATTAGGTTAGTATAACTGAATAACTATATATCTAGTATCGTGTGACGCCAGGAAAATTCCCCGATTTATATTTTCTAAGTGCCTCGTCATACAATATATGCTTTAGTGGCACAGTTTCAAGCGAGTCTGCCGGGCTTGGCTTTACACGATGGCTACAACGGACTTGCAACTACTGAATTTCGTCCACTCTATTGCTAAGGCAGTTTTGAAATCTCAACTGATATTTATCCAAGCATTCGATGAATTTGATGCCAGCGCAGCCGGTCTTTCTGCTTTTTCTGGATTGCAAGTACTAAGCGAGAAGAGCGCTAGAAGATCACGCACCAGTCTACGACCAATAACACTAGTAGATCTCTTCTACAAGAAACACCAGAAACCAACACGAGATCAAGTGTTTTACATCCCAGATTCTGAACACGATCCATTCTACGACTACGACTTCACTGACTACAAAGGAGACGACTCTAAGTGTCCCAGAGGCGGCAAAAGTTACACAAGGCCGGCTGGATAGAAGAGGAAAGCTGTGAAAGTGACCGGCAAGTATGAAGACGATGTTTGGTTGGGGGCAAAAGGATGGAGAGACGGGTCTTCCTCAGGAGAATGGCCAGTATCCTACCATGGGACTAAACAAGATTGTCTCCGCAGCATCGTCGCAGATGGATATGACACAGGCAAATGTAAACGTAAACTTTACGGTGATCTACTCTTCTCCGGACCCGAAAGTCGCAGAACGGTTTGCCAAAGAATTTGTATACCAAGGAGAAAAGTACAAATGCATCCTACAGAACCGAGTTAACTTTAACTTAAGGCAAACTATCGAGATTAATGCACATGACAATGAGATATGCTTCCTCAATCCCAACGACGAAGATATTCGACCATATGGAGTGTGTCTCAAGAAAATCTAAACAATATATTTGCTAGAACTCGATAAAAGTGATAGTAAACATGTGACATTATCGAGTACGGCTTAAAGTGAAACTAAAGCCTACGACCATATTTTGAAAATCTATAGGACAGTTAATCTTACCGGTAATGGAGGATCCTTTTTTGAGTAACAGTCAATGTCATTAACGTTATCCAGCGAAAAATAATTTAGACTACAAGAAATATTACGTGATACCTAAAAAAACTCGCTCTAAATGCTTGTTAAAGGATATCATTGTGTACGTAGAGTTTATATTTATTTTTACCTGATAACTGTTAATAATACTACAGTTGAAATTTGAATTTTTATCCCTGTAAACGAATAAACAAATGAATCAAGTGACATTTTTCAGTGTAGTTTAAATGTCTTTTTTCGGTGGACAATGTTAATGATATCGACTGTGTAAGGGTTTGAAGATCTTTATATATAAATTATGTTACGTCGTAAAAGCAGATTTCTAATGTTGGTAAATAAGGAACTTCTTCATTCAAATAGCTTATATCAGGGTTTGGAAAGTTTGGTATGGCATACATGGTTCGTACAACTTTGTCGAGAAAAAAATTAAGGACTTTTCAAGGATTTTTCGAGGGCAAATGTTAAATTTTCAAGGACAGTAACATGGATTATCTCCATCTTAAGCAGTGTTTCTGTTCAATTTTGTGGTACCATTACATGTCAGCAATCCTTCTACAGCTTGTTTTGAGCTGTAAAGATTAATTGACTGCTAATTCACAAGAACCAAAGATAACCAAAGCACATGCTTGGCTCACCCCGCATTACTTTTGCAATATGAAAATGAAGTTTTCAGTGCCATTGGTTTTAAGAATGAAAATTGACCGAAAAAACTGAAAACTATTAAAAGTTCTCTATAAAACCTTAGTCATAATATTAGTGAAATTTGTCACATCCATAAAATCCAAGGACTATTTCTGTTTTCTTAACGGGACTTTTTCCCGATATTCAAGGACTTTTCAAGGAAAAATAGAATTCAAGGAATTTTCAAGACAAATGATGAAATTCAAGGACTTTTCAAGGTTGTACGAGCCATGGCATAGCATCATTCATTCCCAAAGATATTGTGGATCAAAATTGGATAACTTGGGCTGCCTGTGTTTTGGCGTTGTGGGCCCAGTCTACCGATAGAGACTGCGCTGTTACGGAAAAGTGCTCACCTATAAATTTCCCTGCTGCTCAGTCGTTTTTATGTCAACAAGAAATAAAAGTGAAAGTAATTAACAAAAATCAAAAGCGACTATTCAAAGAAAACGTTACAGAGATTGAGATTCAGGTGATGGCGGCACTGCTTTTTGTCTTCGGTTTAGCTGGTGCAGGCGGATTACTAACTAATGCCTACATCCAAAACAGACGGAAAAGAGAAGCGTTTGAAATAGCTGCGGCTGCGTTCTCTGCCCTCTTCGGTGTGAGGATAGTCTGTGAAGAAGAAGCGAAAACAGAAATCAAGAAAGGCAACCCTAATGTGAATAAACTCGAAATCAAGGACATCTTTAAAATAAAACCAAAAGATTTTAACGGAAATGACCTACCGTTGTACTACATTCCTGATTCTGCATACGATCCACAGTACGACTACGACTTCACAAACCACTCTGCGTCTTCGGAACGTTGTACGAGAGGAGACTTTCCTTACAAGAGACCATCGGGATGGAAGAGAAAGGCTGTAAAAGTGCTAGGAAAGTATGAAGATGACGTTTGGCTTGGAAAAGACGGTTGGAGAAGTAAATCTTCCCCAGGTGAATGGCCAGTATCTTACCATGGCACGAAGATACAAAATGTCCACAACATTATCACCGAAGGATACGACAATAGGAAATGTGTGCGAGCCAGATATGGTAAGGGCATCTACTCAACGCCGTCCTTCGATGTCGCTCAACAATATGCCACGGAATTCAACTACAAGGGAGAAAACTACAAGTGCATCCTGCAAAATCGAGTCAATCTCGAGAAGACGAAGATTATCGATGTAAAATTTCATGGAGACGCATACTTGCTCACTCCTAACGCAGATGATATTCGTCCGTATGGAGTGTGTATCAAGAAAGTCTAGCTCAGGACACTTCAACATCGAACATGCATCAAGGAAAACCAAAAAGTCACCATGCAAGAAAGGGAGAAATAAGATTTAATTCAGAACAGCTTCGTATCGTATTTTCTAGAGCTTCAACATACAGCTTTTATTTGCAAGTCAACTACTTAAAATAAACAACTAAGAACTAAAGAAACCCTAACAAAATGGCTGTCTTTAAATAATTTTCAAAATGTTAAGTTTTAGGAAACAGGATTCTTCCTTCATAATATTAAATCTATTTGTAGGTTTTGACGCAATGTAAATAAAATCTTTTGTTTCGTATTTTCTAGATCTTCAAGACAGCTTCATGCAAGTCTGGGCAGGTAAAATAGAGAACTTTTATTAGGCTAGTTAACAGCAATGAAATAATAAAACCTGTCAATGTTTATCTTTAAGATAATTGTCAAAATGATATATAATGTTTTGGATCTATTTTGTAGCTTTTGACGCAACTTAACAAAAATGTTGATCAGTTTTGCTTGCTTGGTTATTGTTTTCAAATCACATGCAATACATGTCGCTAAATATGGTAATCCAATGTGTTTAAGATTTTCTCAGGAGAAACAAATAAATAGAAACTACATGTAACACGTTTTATTAAGGCTTTTATTATTATTATTATTATTCTTCTTTTAGTGGCTGAACACTTCTAAAGTACCCATAATTTTCTTATAATTGAACATGAACATACACGTGAATTGGATTCTCTGTGGTGGAAAGGAAAACTAGAATGACGTTACATCAAAACAATCTATAGAGCTGTTAAGTGTGACGTAATTCGAACGAAAAACGACTTCCGGGTCCAAAATGAAAAGCAGTTCTTTGAAGATTTTCCTTCTTTCTTCTTCATAGTAGGATTTGGTGTTTATAGCCCTGTTTATTACAAGGTGGAGGAGGAGTTGTGGATAAACGTTTTGGTTTAATTTTAGCTTATTTTCTGAAAAATTGGACCAGGAAATACGTCACAACTTAACAGCTCTATTGTTTCAACGCTAAGGATCATTGTCGTTGGAGGGGGACAAAACAGTAACAACACAAAGAAAATCGATATGAAATGCGTTTTGTAGACCGTAGAAAAGCGATAACAGCCACCAAATACAGTAAATATTGTGTATTACACATTAGTACATCTTATATTTGGAAACCAGACAATTTGAGAATAAACTTTTCTCAGCACAGCGAATTTTGTTCAAATTTCTGAGAAAGAAAAATCAAATCAAATCAGTCTTTCGGCCATGCGCACAAAGAATTCCACTGACACAAATATACTGCAAGACCTTATCATAGAGGATTTGTTTGCCGACACTCATATGAAAAGCGACTTCCGGGTGTAAAGTGAAAAGCAGTTTTGTGAAGATTTTTGGCATTTTTCTCTTCAGCGTTGGAATAGACGTCATTGACTTGGGCGTGTAACGTTTTCCCATTTCAGACCATATGTCATTCCCTTGGGTATTATTTTTTTAATGGTAACGCTTGAGAAGAACATTAATGTGGATGAACCTCAAACAAGAATCTTATTCCCAAGAGGATGACACGTGGTCTGAAATGGGGAAACATTACGCCCAAGCCGAGGAGGTCTGTTCTGGCACAGTTTTTTTTTTTTTTTTTTTTAACAGATCTTAGAGCCAAGTTGTTCAAAGCCTGCTTAATGCTAGGTCTGACTACCGTGACAGCTAATGTCTTCATAAGATTTAACTCGGGATTAAAACTAATCAGATATTGAAAAACTAAGCCCTTATTTATAAATATATTATATATTTATTCATATCTCCTTTGCTCTATTAGCCTTATGCACTAACAGGTCACATGACCACAACCCCTTGAAGTGCACATGAACCCTGAGACAATACTTTCAGTATTGATTCTACATGAAGTAAATAGTTGAATGGTAAAATATTTC
>JAAAQI020147269.1:0-11195 GCA_011800005.2 Stichodactyla mertensii
CTGGTGGGCATTCTTGTCATTATCACCCTAAGTGGGACCAAAACACTGATTTCAAACCCTAAAAGGGATGATGAGGATCCCCACCCCCTTTTATAAGGGAGTCCCCCCGTGGGTTTGAGTTATCTATTCTATCATAAGTAGTGTACACATGTAACTCCTTGCTGCAGGCAATCTGTAAAAAAAGCTAGATTTCTATCACAAAGCATGATGGGAAATTGAGTACTTATGATATTTTGCCTCCAATAAAAATTTGTCCAGTTGTTGTTTCTTTTAAAAAATTAAATACTTTTCCTGTCTTTTCACATGTTTATGAAAACCTCAGCACATTTGGGAGAACTCTTGAGTAGGTTCAAAAACTCAACTGTCTCAGGTTTGGACTGATCTCCTCTCAAACTCTCCCTAATGCACCTCATAAGCATGTGAAAACACAGAAGTATTTCATTTCTTAATAATTGTTCTCGCATTTGTATGTATGCTACTTAATGGTGATTCATTTTTTAATAGGTAAATTTGATTATAACAAGTGACCATGGAATGACTGAAATATCTGCAAACAAGACGGTATATTTACAAGATTACCTACCTTCAGAATGGTATGTGCCCATAACAAGTGGGGACTGGGATTCCTTTATACTGATACAACCAAAGAATGGTCAAAAGCAAAAGATTTATGAACATCTGAAAAATGTGTCACACATCAAAGTGTATAAGAAAGAAGACATCCCTGTTGAATACCATTATACAAACAACAGACGCATTATGCCAATACTGGTAGTTGGAGAAGAAGGATGGAGTGTATCTTTGTCTAGGAAAGTCAAGGTTAAAAATAAAGGTAACCATGGTTATAGTAATAAGTATAAATCAATGCATCCATTTTTTATTGCTCGGGGGCCTGCATTTAAAAGTGGATATGTATCAGAACCTTTCAAAAATGTTGATATTTATCCCCTGATGTGCCATATTCTGGGTATTAAACCAGCACCGAATAATGGTTCGCTTGCAGAAGTCAAGCAGCTGTTAAGATACAAGGAACAAAGAGTTAGCAATAATCTTCTACTTGTGGTGCTCACTGTCACTGTTGTTCTTGTCATGGTTCTCATGAGTTATGGTATAATTTCATTTTGCATTGACCATCGTTGTAAAATGGGTAATTATGGGCACATTTATGACTTAGGGCCTGAGCTGACAGATTTTTCTTAAGCTACATATACATATAACTGTCATCACTTTTATAACATAAATTTACATACTTTCACAAATACTTTATGTATTGTGACAGTTGAATACTTCAGATCATGATAAAATCACAGATATATTTTATTAAAAATAAGAACTTTGAATTTAGGATGCAACTTGATCTACATGTATACATGTAGGTTTGTTATTTTAACATTCCAGCAGTAATGGTAGGCTCTTGTTCCATCACAGTTTTCATTTAAGAAATTTTAAATATCAAGTATTAATAATAATCCTTGGCATATACTGTATGTTGAACAATGTTCCTAGACCTCAAGAAATAATTATTTTTAGATAATTAATTATCAGTAGATTATTCAACTTTATCAGATTATTTAGAAGTCATTCAGAATGACAGAAAAAAATAAGAATTAAATACTTAATTTCAAGAACATTGTCATATAAAAATAAAAAATGATAAAAATGACAAAATAACAAAATACCCAATAAGAATTAACTAGAAATGGCAAATTTAATATATTTCTCCAATAATTCATCACACACACATATGGTGGCACAAAAACAATTTTTAGCATAGAAAGTTTTCTGAATAAATATCATAATGTATATGCTGAGTTTTTGTGATTTCTAATTTTTTATTTTTATATGACAATGTTCTTGCAATTAGGTGTATAAAATATCTGGTATTAATAATATAAACAAATAATAAAGTACACTAATCTGGGACATAAGTGATCCTAAACACAATTAAGTATTTTCTTGTAAACATAATTACATATATGACATACTCTCCCAAGGAAAAGTTAAGTTGCATTTTGTATTATACATCTGTTGATTTATCTTAAGATTCAGCTAGCCTTTTAATAAAATATAATTGCATACAGCTATTACATTGCTATGATAACTACCTTGATCCAGGCTCTGTTTAATTTTACATACCTATACATGTAATGTGAACTGTCTTCAGGTTCTTATTCTGTTTATAATAAGGAGAAGATAGGTACCCTGTTCAGTTGAAAAGTCAGTACTTAAGAGCACCATAAAATGCTGATTTCATGTTCTATGCTGTTTTATCAATCCATGAGATGCATGAGATGTTGGGAGAGCAGAAATAAAGTTTTAAATCATGAGCCTTAGGCAAGTGAAACTAAAGCTGTACATGTTTTTCCACCATCCTGTGTGCTGATAAAACAGCATAGAACAATGAGAAAAGTGTTTTATAAAATAATAGAATATGCTTATATGGTAACATGGTAGTAATTTTACAAATTGATTTATTATAGTACAGTACCTTTTTGCTTTGTACAGTACATTTCTCCTAACTATAACAGTCTTACATTGGCCACCACATTTGGCAGTGTTATATTTATTTTTTATTTTTTATTTATGTATAAATATTGCTTTCAATTGAAAATGTCATTTAATTCCTTTTTTGGCTCATAAATTAGTAGATAAACAAGAAATACCACATGAAAATATATGAATCATTTTGCTTGTATTTGGTTGAATTTTTTTTTATTACCTGTAGCCTCAAAGTTTCAGAGAATTACAAAGAAAGTATGGTTTGAAAATATGGCAATAGACCTAATCACCTTGGGCATAATGTTTACCCATTTCAGACCATGTGTCATTCCCTTGAGAATACAATTCTTTGTTTCTCGATAACGCTTGAGAAGGAACACTAATATGGATTAGCCTCAAATAAAGAATCGTATTCTCAAGGGAATGACACATGGTCTGAAATGGGTAAACATTATGCCCAAGGTGATTTGGTCTATTCATTTATTATTCAACCAAATATGACCAAATTCAGGAATCTTGTATATTTTGATGTTGTCATTCCTGATAAGTGGCTCTTTTCTTAAATACTTTAACAAGGGAAACTTGTATCTCAGTCACTTGCTCAATTCAGGAAAGGCCAGTAGACAAAACAATGGACCTGCCATTAATGTTGTCCTAATATATTATTCCCCCCCCCCTCTCCATCTCAATAGAGCTGTTAAGTGTGACGTAATTTGAACGAAAAACGACTTCCGGGTCCAAAATGAAAAGCAGTTCCTGGAAGATTTTTCTTGCTTTTTTCTTCATAGTAGGAATTGGTGTACATAGGTCTTTTTATTACAGGTGGAGGAGGAATTGTGGATAAACGTTTTGCATGGTTCGTACGGGTTTTGGAAAGTCTTGGAAAGTTTTGGAAATTGACAATGCATTTTTCCAGGACTTGGAAAGTTTGGAAAATTCTTTTTTTGACCACTGGGCTATGGAAAAGTTGAATTTTTTGTCGGTTGTCCAGCTCCTACCTTGTAAAGAACTGTTTTCGTTGTATTAATTAAAATCGCCGATGGGTGGTTTTTTTTTTTTTTTTTGCCTGCTGCAAATCAATGCCCGCTGGCACTTTTGGTCAGCAGTTTTGGAAATTTAAGTCAATAGGCTTTGGAAAAGTTTTGGAAGTTTTTACTAAGGAATCTGTACGAACCATGGTTTTGGTTTTATTTTAGCGCATTTTGTAAAAAATTGGACCCGGAAATACGTCACAACTTAACAGCTCTATTGTCTTCTCCCATCCCCTCCCCTCCCCTCCCATCTCAATTAGCCATGTTCGAAGCGAGTGGGAGACTGGGTTCGAGTTGCGACGCGTTATATTGCAGTTATTTTATAAATTGTACTAACAGGTTTTGTAGCGGCAAGAATGTAGACCTAATTACACTTCTGAGAACAATTTCACAATCTAACAACATCTACCTACAACCACACCTACCTACACGTAGTTTAAGTTTCTGTGGAACAATTTTACCATTCTTTTTAACTAATACCGATTGTTCCTTTAAAATTAATGGCCGACAACACGGAAGGCCGTCTCGATTTAAGATTCTTCGTTGGAACAGCGCTATAAGAGCCTTAGAATATGGCGTCTGTCCAGGCGTTTGGGAGGAACATACCCCTTCACATTTGTTGATTTCCATATATGGTGGCACAACTACCCAGTCCCATCCAATGGCTCTGAAATTCAATATAAGGCTGATCTTGCAGCATTCGATTTTTTTATTACACCGTGTTGAAGGGGACCGACGTTGCCTCTTGGTTGTTTTTGTTTCTGTTCAGAAAAAGAGAGAAATGTGACCCTCACAAATATAGATCTTCTAACTAATCAACTGACTAACCTGACTCGACAAACTAAATAAACTAAAAGAATTAATCATGTTAATTGGTGTTGATAGCGCAAGTGGGTAGCCAGTTATAGTTGCGTGATGAGCGCCATGCCCTTTTGTACGTGCGTGTTTTGCTTGTTGATATCTCGATAGGATAAGATCTTTGGCGTTTTAGGAATTTGATCGTTTTGTAATAAATCATCTATTATGCGTTGGATTTCAGGCATGGAACTCGCGCGAACCCAATCAAATGTTGCCTGATCTATTACCTTAGGGATCGGGTATTCTTCGAGTTCTGCGCTTTTCGAGTTACGCGCTAGACCACACCCAAATATCGCATTGTCACGCCCAGCGCGTAACTCGAAGACACTAAAGGTCGTTTGTGCGTTCGAGTTATCCGTACAGTCGCGTAACTCGAACAAAGTAAAAAGTTTTAAGAAGTTCGAGTTACGCTCTACTGCGAATTCTAAGTCAAAAAAAAAAAAGAAAGAAATAAAAGAAATAAAAAGAAAGAAAGAAATAAATAGATGTATTATGACTTTTATAATTTTTGACTTCTTATTCATTTATTTTTATTTTTATTGAGTATAACAAGACGCGCGAGAAAATAAAATTAAAGTTAAAATTAAGCAAGAACAAAAATCTATTATCACGGACGAATTATTTTGTAATAAACGAGGGTCAAATCTATAATCAACAAAACAATGACAATTAGAAGGCTTTCAGCCTTTTTACAATATTATTAACTGAAGAAAGTAAATATTTAAAGTAAATTAAATGGTGTTAAAGCAGATATGTAAAGTAAGTAAATGGTGTTAAAACAAGCGAGTTAGGTAACATCAAGAATTATATATGTGTTATATGAACTTTAGGTGGGATACAAACAAATAAACATGCACAAAAGCCGAAGCATTTCTAGTTCTAACTGCAGGATTTTTTTTCCTCGTTACTATCACTAAGTCTTCTGAAATAATTCAAACACAAATGAAAAATGAACCTAACTGTACAGTAGACCCAAATATGACGTGATTGACGTAAGCAAACAAAAATACGTGATTCAAAACAGCAAAAACCTCTAGTTATTCTTTATTCTTTACTCTTTATTGACCATTATTTTTTATTCGCAGTAGAGCGTAACTCGAACTTCGCAACTTCTTACTGTGCTCGAGTTACGCGATGTGCTAATAACTCGAACGTACAAACAACTTTAGTGTCTTCGAGTTACGCGCTGGGCGTGACAACGTAAGATTTGGGTGTGGTCTGGCGCGTAACTCGAAGCGCAGAACTCGAAGCGCATAACTCGAAGAATACCCGCCCTCATTACCTTAAGCTTAGCATCAGCCACTGCTACCCTCTTTCTTACTGACAAGATCCCCATGTCTCTTTCGTATTGCGCTCTTTCTTCCTCCTTTGCTTTTTCGATTTCAAGTTCTCGCTTTTTCCTTTCGTGCTCTCTTTCGGCTGCAAGCTTATCATACTCTGCGCTTTCTCGCGCGGCTGCGGCTTCTTTGAGGGCTCTTAGTCTGGCTGTGCTGCTTGTAGAGGCACATGACAAGGGCGGTCCGCTGCGTCGCGAATAACGCGAACGATGAGACCTAGTTTCCAACAATTTGTCGGTTTGGCTACTCTTTATTTGCTCTATTCTAGGCGTGAAACACTAGGCGTGTTTCAGTAGCAAGCTTTCGTTATTGAGAAGCGCCTCGTCGCCAAAGTCGTTATATTTGTCCTGCTCACAAAGGCTGCACAACTCCTGTAAAAGGAGATTAAGTTCCTCTGAGGCATTTGCAATATCTCGTTCGATATTTCTGGTATCAAAATCATCACTGTACAGCGGTCCCCTCTGCGGCTTTTAAAACTTTACTTTGTTTTTTAAGGCAACCAATTGGCGTCGTTTTTCTTCCACTACATTTTGGAGCGCTTTTCGTGTGAAAATTCTTTGTCTTTTATCTATGATAGCTTCGTGCGTTTCCTCCGGTTCCTCCACGTTTTCTTTTTGCTCCATTGTGCTAGCCCTCTTAGGCTATTAAGATACGGCTTACCTCTGAATATCGGTGCTATGCGTTGTTTTACCTCAAACTTTTCACTGTCGCGTACCCCATTCCACTGACACGGGGTGTAGGGGAAACGAAGTTCGAAAAGTTCAACCAATTCGCAACACATATGCGATGAATAAAAGCGAAGCGGTGAAAACTAGAAATCTTTACATATATACTTAATTTAGGGCGAGAAATAATACAAGAAAAACTAATGAAATAATTAAGCGACAAAAGAATGGTAGCCTAAGTTTCATCTTGACTCTAAGCTGTACTTGTATGTATGTTGTTAACTCGGTGACTACGACTACATTCCTATCTTATGAAACAAAATCATAGATTTTAAAACATAAGATTACAATAGCGTGATACCGTTACACTTCGCAATTGGTCCAGCAAGTTGTTTTGCAATGCTTGTGTGACCGTAGCGTTGCAGTTGCCTCGAGTGAGGTGTTACGCTGCAACACGATCTCAGCTTGGAATAGCGCCATCTTGGATAATTACGAAAATGTGCACCTGCGCTCTTGAAAAATACACGTTGAAATTAACAGAGAAGTTGCTGGATGAGTGTTACACTGTGACACGACGTTCCACGTTGTTGCAAACCGTTGTGAAAAGAACGGCACGGCATGTCCATAGATACCATGAGTTTTTCACCCTCTTACGAAATCTGCTCTATCATGGCCAGTCTCTTTATATGCCATCAACGAATTGTTTGTTTTTTATATTCCATCTCCGTTGAGGTCGATGTCATAGAGTATAAGATGACCATGCACTTTCTCGTTAAGCAGTTTCTTTGAACTTCCTGTCAACTGAAGAACTCGACCTCGCTGCAGTGACGAATACAGCTAACTTTGACTTGCATTCAATTGAAGTATTTGCAATTTTTTACGAAGTTTTTTCTTCTGCCATTTCTATGACGCATCGGGAAGCATTGACTGGTTGACTAGTGTTCGCCATAAAAGCGTTTATTGTGACTGCAATAATGTTGTATGGAACGTCAGTGACCACCTCGGGATGACTCCCTAAGAGTTGTGTACTTAACTTCCAACATAAATAAAATAATAAATGTCCATATAACTTTTACTGACCAACTATTCAATTATTAACAGTCTTCAAGCTTTAAAAACCTTTGACGCACGGTCACACGGTCACTTTCACGGTCACGGTGATAGACTCGTAAAACTATCAAATGCAATGTCCTACACTATAAAATCAAACATTTCACTGCTTAAATAGTTCAATAATCAAGTGCAATGTTTTGTCTATCCTTACCGTAAAGTGAACGGGCAAAACTTACTCGTCTTTCGTTCATTCCTACAGACAGTAAGATTTCTTCCATGGTCCTTGTCTTGAATGTCTGGTCATCGTCTTCGATGCTGGGGCTACAACTTCCGAGCATAAATAAACTTAACAGGACTATGCCTAAAAAGGGACTCTGTCTTAAAACCATGGTTAAAAATAACAAATCTGATAGATTAGCTACACATTCTCCACTTTTCTGATGGAGGATCTTTTTTTAGGCACGTATTTGTAATTCTATCGTTGTGTACAATATCGAAATCGGCTTTGATGACATTGTTTGGTAAAACGAGTAGTGGAAGAATTTAGAAACTTTATCAATGAGGAGTCTACTAAACTACACGCCCCACACAACACGAGATTATCACCCATCTGGGCAAATCTTTAAAGCCTGGTTCTCACTAGCGACGCAAGCATGAGCGCAAGCAGCATACGCAGACTCAGTAATGTACTACTCATTAGTGCCGCTTGTCTTTTCTCACACCTCGGTGATAAATGCAGTACTAGTCTGCGTATGTTGCTTGCGCTTATGCTTGCGTCGCTAGTGAGAACCAGGCTTAAGGTGACGCTATTATTGACGTCCTCATCAAATCTGTTCGATCGTAGAGCAAGAAAAAACTTTCTTTTCTATCGGGAGAGGAGGTGGGGAGAGGGCTTCCTTCATAAATGGTCATCTACCAAATTCCATTTTCTTCAAAAAGAGAAGCCTTTTTGGATTTTTACCTCCTCTACCCCCTACATATTACAACAGCTACAAGAAAGGACCTTGAATTTTTGTATTTACGTTGCGCGGTATAGACCAGAAATGATAAGAACGCGTACTTTGACATTTCTTAAGGGACCACGTCGTACCGCCTCGTTTTTTGAAGAAACAAACAAGAGAATTAAGAGAAGATGTCAGTAACAATCAAGCATAATCAGAAAATAGTGGCAACAGTCGAAAAATCAATTTTGTTCATATTCTAACCATAGATAGACTTTAACATAAGAAATACCACTGTGTAGTTCGTTTGGGAAAATATTGCTTATTTTCGGAGAAAAACGAGAAAAAAAATCTCCGCAATTTTGGCGCTTGGACGGGCCAAAATTTATGTACCTATCGATGTTAAACCCGAGGCGGGGGGGGGGGACTTTGATTTTGAATCGATTTTCTACATCAAAGTGGCCCAACCCCGGGACAAAATTTGAAATCAAACTTCCCCACCCTTGGGATCAAGCGAGAACTAAACAGGAAAGTTCCACTTTTTTAAACAAAAGTTTCAGTGAATTCCAACAAATTTCGTACGGCATTTATTTTTACTTTATTTACAACAATACGCCAAGCCAAAAATTTTCACATCAAACAATTTCCCTGAAAATATAGATGCATATGTGTGTACGATTCATGTATATCCAAATGCTCAACGTGCAAATGAAACCACACAAGCATGAAATGCAAAGAAACACTTTTTGTAGATGGCCGATTAGCATAACAAAAACTCCTTTTGTTCATCTATAAGTCATTCAACAATGGCTTACAATCCAAAATCTATTGAACTGGCATTCTAAAGCCTGCGTATGTTGCTTGCGCTTATACTTGCGTCGCTAGTGTGAACCAGGCTTTAATGCTTGTCAACAGAGTATAAAATACTGTATACGAGCTAAATTACTCACCTTCCCGCGTGTCGTGTAATGTCGTGACGATCGGAGAACTAGTCACCAGTATTTCCCGGCCGATTTCAAAAGTGTCCCACGTGGGGACTGAGTCTCGTCCCCTCCCCCCCCTCGGGCTTAACATTAATAGGTACATTACTGCAACTTTAGAGCTTTCGCGTCGCAAAGTAAAGTAAGTTAGACACGACATAATACCAGATTCTTGTTTAGTGATACTTTAACAAATGTTAGAAACATTTACATCGAAATTGATTAAATTTTTATCCACAAATTATTTTTTACCGTCAGGCATACTTTTCCGCGTGCCAAAAGTAAGGTCATTTCAAAAAAATATTTTATCACTGATGTGCCATGCTGTTTAAAAATAAGATGTTATGCTATCGTATTTCACCAAAATTAACTTGGGTTATTTATTTTGAAAGGAAATAGAGAGTTTCAAACTTCGCGAAAATTCACTTCATTATTTGCAAAACATTTCTTTATCTACTTTTCTGGTACTAAAACTGCCTTAAAAACTAACTTGAAAATCCTGTGCTATCGGTTTCTAGGATTTAAAGAGCCTCTGTCCTCTTCAAAAACATTTTCAATGTTTGTAATGCATCACACATTTCTTACATTCGTGAAGGGATTCGATAACCAAGAGGATCGCTTACCATTTCTTCAGCCGATTTAAAGATTTCCCATTTTCCTCGACTATCGAAACTATTCGACAATTGTTTGAAATATTTTGACCAAGGAAAGTATATGAATCTATGTAGTGGGACCTCTAAATACTGGTTGAACTATTCCAATCGAATGAACATCCAGATACAAACCTGCCAACCAAGACAGACTGATTTTGATTGACACCTAGTTAGAACGAAGCTTGATATACCGCCTGTAACTAAGTAGGTGTCAGCTATTTCAAAAAAGGTTGACGGGGCGATCGGCGATCGGAGATTGGCGATTGCACGATCAAAAGGAACTGTGAAGCAACAAGGATTTCTTCATATTCGGGTTAAATACCTAAACCATGCCTGCACCATTTAGTGAGGATCTTCAGCGTGCATGGTTTTGGTATTTAGAAGTGAATTCTTATTGCTCCACAGTTCCTTTTGGTCGTGTAATCGCCAGTCACCGGTCGCCATTCGCCGTTCGCCGCCCCCGTCATTTTTGGAATAGCTTGCTATTTTCAGTCGCCGACTTGGTCATGTGACGTGATGATAATGTGACACAGGGCATACAAGATAATGGTTGTCATTTTTTGATCTTTGCTTAAATGTGAAATCTGTTCTGGATAGGCTTGATGTTACACGGTCTTTGCGGTAGGCTTTAATCTCTCAAGTAAAATACACACAGCTGGATTTTCCTTGAAGAACGATAACCTCACTTCAAATGTCAATATCAACACGTGCCTTGCATTTCACTCCACGATTTTCGTTGATTTTACGTGTGTTTTATTGAGGCTTTAAAGATATTAAGTACCGGAAAGATTGAGAGGACCAGTGAATACAGGATCAAGGAGCAGTAACCAGCATTTAATGGTTTTTCTTGTTTGTTGTTTCCTGTTCAAAAGAAGTTTCCTATGTTATTTATGCTATATACTCTAGAGACCTGTAGAAGTGATTGAAGCTGCGCGTTGAGGTTACGCCTTGGTTTTCTAATCGATCGTAATTTTAACTGTCTTTCAGTGCAGACACAGATCAGAGTTTTGTAATTGTTTTATCTACCTTTTAAAGATCTCCGATTTAATGGCATAAACGCCGATTTGCCGCTAATAGTACCAAGTATCCCAGCATGCAGTTGGGAATCTTTTATTTTGTTTTTCTATTTGAGAAGGACGAAACTAAATGTTCTACACGCTGTATCTACTATTTACTAT
>JAAAQI020147280.1:0-11194 GCA_011800005.2 Stichodactyla mertensii
TAGTCTGAAGAGGACAATTTATTTTCGATAATGCCCTTCATCATAGAGTCAGTAAGAATTAGAATAGGTGATCCTTTCATAGCTAAATTTTTCAGCCCCCCCCCCCCCCGCCCCCCCCCCCCTCCCCAATCAAAATTACGCTCCGTGGTCCCTGATTGGAGGGGATTGCTCAATGACGGACAAATTGGGTTGGAATAGTTGGTATTAGCCATGATGCACAGCAAGGAAACATGCCGGCTGATGACTAGAAGTGTTGCAATGTGCAAATTCCACCCCTGAACCCGAAAACTAAGAACTTCTGTCATCCATATGGGAGAATTTATTTATTGATAACTCTGAGGCCAGATTCTTTCTGTAAATTGTATGCCATTGATTCTAAAATCTCCTTGCTACACCCGAGTAATCAACTTAGCTTCGAAGCTGCTTAAAATTTAGTAGTTCATTCAGTAATTCATTTTAGATATTAGTGATAAATATGTATTATCGTTATTGCCTCTTGGTTTATCGTTATTTTGGCTTGTTTGATTACCAGACAAAAATTTCTACACTTAAAGGCTTAACATATCTTTTCTCTTCGGTCAATACTCCATAAAATTCAATAACAATGTCTTTATTTACTCCTTCGATTCATTAACTCATAAATCTCCATGATCTTTGATGATCTTTACTTTACTAAGAATTTCTCATAGTCTTTTTATGACAGTATGTGCGTCATACCAAGGCCAAATAAAACTCTTTCTGACGTGGGTACCTTTTCTTAGCTCACTAAGTGCTTAACAAAGTCGTCTACTTGCTTCCATCTGCGCGTATGTTGTCATGGGCCTATAATAGGCTTTGATGAAAATATGTTAGTAAACAAGGGCTTATAAGCGTATTGTAAAAATACAGCCATCAAAAGTGTCTGTCTGTGGAAAGACATCTTCAGAATGCTTTGTCTTAAAATCAGTTAAACTCAATTCATACCTAAAACCCCTACTCCAATATTTAGATATGTACTGATCCAGTTCTTCAATCTTAAAAGTCCCTCCTCCTAAACTTTTCGTATTTAAAAAAAATGGATACTTCTTGGCCGCAAAAAAATGGGTTTAATCGGCAACAACTTCGATAGAAAGTTCTGAAATTGTGACCACTTTCAAATGTTATTTCAAGTTCCTTCAATTTATATCGGCATTTTTCTTTGAGACGGCATTAGTCAAAATTGACTTCCTTCTTTCTTGGAAATTCTATTGTCAAAGACTCAATGTTGCACTTGACTTCCTGGATTTTTTAGTTCGTTTTCGTAATTCCCTTGAGTGTCGTAAATATACGAACTTATCGTTTGCTCCCCCTTCACCCAAAAGCCGAAATCAACGCACGCTCCGTGACAATTTTTAAATGGATTCGCGAATTCTGTGGGTATTTTCTACACTTTTCATGCACATTTATTTCTCCAATAAAAGAATATTAATTTTTGACAAGAAGATTTCATGTCGCTTTCTTTTCTATATGCACTTAACGTTTTATTTTGTCCAATGGCGTCGGATTGGTCATTTGCATTTTTATGACTTTGACAACAAGAATTTGATTAACAATTGTCCATTGAGTGGCAATTAAGCTAGTATAAGGACTTAGTGATTCTTGAAACAATACACAATAAATATACTGATTTAGGCTTTTCAAGGTCATATGTATTCATGTTATATTAACATTCTTGACAGACGTGTGTTCACATCACGGGCTGGCTCCTTCCAGCAAAAGTTGCAGTGTTTTCGAGTTCATTGAGTGATATGGAAAAGCACAACGATAAAAGTAGTACAAATGAGAATCTCGTTTTTCGATTTCCAACGCCTCCTCTTGAGTCTGATAAACCGTCTGATTCAAAATCAAGTGGAAGCACGTCTTTTCTGATCGAAAATTTGGTTTCAGAGAAGTCACCTTCCGACCAAACAAGGTGTGTAGCAGTTTACAAAGGAAAGCATGAATTCTCGGAAACCGAAAAGGATGAAAAAGAAGATTCAAATGAGTTGTCTGCGCAAAAAGATGTACATAAAAATCCTGATGGTAGGTTTAAAGGATACTTGCTACTTACAATATGTCACTTTTGGAACAGCTTAGCAAATTGTTTCCCAAACAAGAGAGTGACATCTTTTAAAACTCGTTATAAAGTTAATATTTTACTCTTCCAATAATTTTTCCTCTTTCTGCATTGGTGAGAAAATGTGATACAGTAAGACACTCTAAACTTCATTTTAACGATAATGGTGTGGTTCTCTGTTGAGATATGGCAGTTACATGCTATGATATACACTCATTTCCCCCCTGCCATAGTGATCATCATACTAATTTGATGCTACAAATTCTTCTTCTGTAGATTATAATTAAAAGTCTAGGAGACTAAACATTCATTTAATATCACCATAAAGAAGTTGGGGAAGCTATGACAATTCTAAATAAATGCTTTAACAAACACCATGTCGATGATTATATCGCTTCATACTAAAGTTATGCTCTTCGAAATTCTGGTTCGTTAGTCATTACCACGAATTAGTGCACAGCGTGACTTCACTGCATTGTTTATGGTGCTCCTATTGTCGGATCTTCCGTTACCTAGTCCTATACGTACAACTTCCTTCCGATAACTTTTCTTTATCCATGCGCCAAAACACTTAAAAATATCAAAGCATATTCTCATTTTTGTGAGTAATTTGATGTTCGTCTTCCACGGACAAATGAAGCCATTTCTTAAGCAGAGCTGATTCAAATTAGACGTGATTCACTTGTTGAATATGGTGATTTTAAATGCTTTGTTCGACAATTAGCTTCAACGATAGAACAGTAGATGTATTCTGAAGTATTGCCTGTAAAGTGCATTCAACAAAGCCAACAACGACACCAGCTCTTAAAGCGTGCCTCTATTGTATGTGGAGGAGGTGGATTTCTTAATGCATATCAAGTATACTATTAGTCACTATCTAACTATCTTTGATTTGTTCTACGGGGCTAGTTTTTCTCAGACTTGAAAATGGGATCTTCGAAGTGTCATCATATAGTTAAGCTGTGTCATCTGTTTGGTTAAACATTTTCGAAAAGAAAATTCACTGTTCAACTAAATCTTTATAACTACATGTATTTTTTATTTTAAAAAATTGCCTTGAGAATACTGAATATATACTGTACAGTAGATAACGCATCACTAGATTAAAACACAAGGTAAAAAAAGTCTTCTCTTCTGCATTGACTGCCTGCTGATGCACATTATTTTTTAAACTTCTTCGTTCATTTTATTCTGGTTTTCTCGAAAGACTTTCGCAGAGATTGGGGCAGGTTTTCACTATATCAGCAATCAGTATTCCTAACTTCTTTTTCCATATAGCTGTATAACTGATCAGTGGCCTTATAAAGTTCTTTTCAACTGGGTACGTGATCCCAAAACTGGGTGGGAAGACATCTTTACCAAAACTTTTGTCATGCACAAAAGTAGTTATGTTGCGTAGACAATCACTACGGTTACTGTTGTTGATTTGCATTTGACGTCATCGCCGCCATCTTGGATAAATTTAGCAAGGGTTTCTCGTTGTTCATCGTTCCAAATCGCTGAATATTTTTGTTGTATAAATCATCATAGAGTGATTTTATCTAACCCGTGAAAGAAAGATGACTATTTAGTTTATAATAGTTGATAAAGAGCAAAAGAAAACAATGGGTTTAGAATCTACCACTAACTATTATGCGTACTATTTTTTCACGGGTTAAATAAAATCACTCTGGTTGTCTATGTCTACGTCTTTTGTCTTTGTGCTACAATAGGAATAAATTAAACCATCTTGTTTCGCCTTCTTGGTCGTTAAAGTGGAACAAGATTACACTGGAAAAAAACATTACGAAAATTAAGAGCTCAGTTATTATTTCGTTGCATTTGAAACTTAGTAGAAAATATGATTTTATTGAGAGTCCTGCTCTCAAACCATAGTTAATGCAAAAACTCTAATAATTAACTTTTTTCTTTTAGACTTTCAACTTTCTGCAGGACAAACTTTACTCCTCCACAAAAAGCCAAGAACGACGTTCTCCACTGATCAAATTCGTGAGCTGGAAAAACGATTCGAATCTCAGAAGTATCTAGGTACCAAGGAAAGATCTGAGTTGGCAGCTGCTTTGGGGCTAACTGATACACAAATCAAAACGTGGTTCCAAAATAGACGAATGAAGTTCAAGAGACACTGCCAAGCAGCTTCCGAGTTGTCGATCGAAAAGTTCCCGTCCTTCAGTCCTGCACCTGGCTTTAGTTTTGGAGTCCCCCAGGGTGTTCCTCCGCCCCCAATGTTTTATCCGCCGCTGTACCCTGGTTACCAGCCTTTGCTCTTACCTTACCAAGGAAGCGATTCTTGTGCAGCGTTCTACTCCAGGCCTCGAATTCTCAGCGACGATGATCATCGCGCCAAAGCTTCTTGCATGGCCTTCCCACCATTGGAAAATAAATTACCTTGGAGCTATGCACCGTTATTGGCCCCTTATTTTGATGTACCCACGTATGCATACCCATAACGTGCTTTTATGTAGCCCTTTTCTACCACGTCCCCCTGCTGGCGCAATCAGAGAATATTGTCAATACAGGACTAATCTAGAAGGATTTTGGTGCGGTATAAAATGTAAAACTACCCCCCCCTCCCAATTTTTCAAAGATCAACTAGCTGCTTTCTATCTACTTCTCAGCGTTTTGTGCGCATGCGTTGTGGTAATTCTTTAATACTTTATTTACATACTTTATATAGATTTTAATATAATTATTTGATTATCTTTTTATTAGGTCTTTAATTTATACTAATATTTGTGTAACAAAGAAGCTGATAATTTACAATCAGTGTAAAAATAAACGTTAAAATTTGACGATCAGTCACGCCACAGGTCAGGGGCGTAGCCAAGATTTAGAAAAAAAAAAAAAAAACGCCGAACGCCGAATCAAAAGAAAATCGCTCTTTTGGCTTACAAAGGGGGGTCACGGGCACCCTAGGACCCCATAGATACGTCCCTGCAGCTAGACAACTCTAGGCATTTAGTTGTAATAAGCTTGTATACTTGTGTTTGCGCTTATGATGCTTTTTCAGTATTTTGGAGCATTTATTCATCATTAATAAAATCTTTTGAAATTCGTCAACAGTCAGTAAAGTTAAAAGTTTAAATTCTTAAAGTGCTACTCGGACGAAAGTCCCTCAAAATTTGAAACTCTTTTATCCGAGCTGGAGCATTAACATGGTTAGTTACATACCACAGGAAGCCCAACGACTCCCCAATCTCACCCCGACATAGGATGGTAAGCCTGTGGTTTTAATTTACCGGCTTTCAAAATAATCATGAAAAGTGAAGAATTTTAAAGGAAAACTAAATCGTGTCTCCCAAAAATCGGCCACGCCCCAATTCTATTGTTTTATGCACTAGCCTTGAGAAGCAACTAGCCAATCAGAGCGAAGTGAACATGCACAACTGTTAGCGTTACTTTACCCCGAGGGAAAAATTAGAGTGCTACTCTGGCCTGACCGGCATAGGGAACTGATGAGGTTTTTCCATCCCAAGAGAATCAAATACAATGTGCGGAACAAGTATTGAACCTTTATGTATAATATAACACTTAAAGAAATGATTTGATGGCAAAAAGATATTCTTCTAAAACTTCGAGGTTCAGTTTACTTTAAAAAAGTATAAGGTACCCCTCCCCGTTATATTTTTTGTTCAAATTTGCATTTTGATGCTGGTACTTTGCCGAGTAAGTCTGCTAGCTATCTTATTTACAGTGACTCGTTCCTCTGAAGAAGCTCGTTAAAGCCAACTTCCAGCCCACGGTATCTTGCTATTATCCACTTAAAAACCTTATGTGCTACTTATACGAAATTTTGCCTCTTTCATGAACCACCTCGAAAATTTGTAGATATAGTCATTAACACTTATATAATAACCGGGTAAAATGATTTTTTCGATTTCCAAACGGAAATGCTTTTTTAGGCCTGTTTTTTAACTTCTTATTCCAAGGCGGTTGCATACTGTACTTGCTCGGACGAGGAATGGGCCGAGACGGAAATGACGTCATCGGCTTTGCCTAAACTTGCAAGTCTAGGTTTACTATTGCGTTTTCTGACTCACAGGAATCAAAACTCGAATAAAAATCGCTTTCGCTTCCACTAACGCTGTTGAGGCAACCTCAACAACTTAGTTAAAATTCCGCCATCAGTCGTTCCGTTTGTCCAGTGTTCATGTGTTCCCTAACCGACTAAACCTGCGCGCCGTGATTGTTTGCCATGTGCCTACCGTGAGTCGTTCATCGTTTGGTAAGTGTTTGCTTTTCTCTTCATTTTCCTCTCGTTTTGTCTTCTAATCGCATTGTTTGTTTGCTAGATGTGCCCTACTTGTTGGTAGTGTTGTTCGTGTTTAACTTTATGTCCTTTTTGTAGGATTTTACTCTCTCTTTGTAAAACCAATCGATAGAATTACGAGTGTACATTGTTGAATAAATTCCTTTGTACATACGCTACTTGAAGACATATTCACTCTTGTAACTCAGACGTCTGTGTTAAGCCGATGACGTCAGAGGTAGCAAATTACTGCTGGCGCATATATGCAAAAACAATCATGGCGGACGGCTATCTTCGCTATTTCAAAACCAAAATTCTCGTTACTCACTGCACTAATAGAAAAAAAAAAAAATGGACACTGCATGCCCTTAACTAAGTTGCTTTCATATAAGATGGAAGAAAACAGCGTCAAAATGGAAAAAATTTCGTATAAGTAGCACTTAATGGTTAGCTTTTGCTTCTTCTAGAAGTGTAATTGAAGCAATTCTGGCCGCTCTGAAAAGTTTGGGTTGTTTTATAATCGGAAACCGCTCCTCTGGATCTTCTTTGGTTTTGGTCTACTGATAGGTGGCTAGTTTTTAGGTTGGTCCTGTTGCAGTACTGATTCAAACGAGACAGACTTTGATTTGGGGTTCAGTTTAAAAGAGATTGGAATGACTTGGGACTTCAATTTCAAGCTTGTTTGGTCGGCGTTTAATATTATAGTCTCTTTGCCCCGTGAATATACTATCACAAGTAATACATAGTATACTATGTAAAGTTATCGCTTTTGATAATAGAAAATTCGTCAATGAATAATTTAAATACTCCTTTCCACAGCAAAGTTATTTCGCCAAATGCAACCTTTGGGGTTTCCCTGCAGTCTGTTTATATTTTTGCGCGACGCCGCATTGCAGATATGCACAGGCTTAATGCTAAAACGTTTTGAGTTTTGTCATGCGGGCTTGGTTACAAAAAATTCAGCTAGTAGGTTTTTAAATTCATGGTAAAGCCGGGGGCGGCTTTGCTGAAATTATAGACCCGGCACATATCTTGAATTTGAAATTCAAGACCTGCTTGTCCATACCCTGCTCACCCACAAGCCGTCCCAGCTTGAAGAATGAGGAGCTACCAAAAACCGTGTTCTGTTCCGTTGATCCACAGGACTCGTGTAACGGATTTGGTTGAAAACTCTAAACTCGGATCTTGAAGAACATCAAACATCTCGTGAGCTTTTACTACGTGTGGGATATGAATGTACTTAACTGCGCACGTCCATGACGCAAAGCCTATGACAAAGTGAGGTAATTTGTTTCACAGCTTCGAAACATCATCAAGAGCAGCTTACACTCGTTCGTAACATTAATGTCGAATGCTCACGCTCTCACAACTCAAAAGAGGGAATGATCTCAAAATGCTAACATAAAAACAATGGAATTGGGGCGTGGCTGATATAGAATAAAACTAAAAATGTATTCTTGCTCAGTCAAGATAAAAAAATTTAATTTCTTAAATTTATTTTCTTGATAGACTTGAGTTACGACCGCATGCACACGGAGTGCCCTCAACCATTTCATCTCCTCCCCTCCCCAAAATATTCCAAAATAATAAGTCGATCTCGTCTAATCCAACTTTCTGGAATTCGAAGAAGACTGAGCATGAACTCTCGTCCCCAAAATCATTCCCAGAATCCAATGCAAGATGATTGCGCCTTTTGACCTTTTGATCCTGTCCCCTAACTCAGCCGGCACAATTCTGTGCGGCACGAGTTCGTTCCAGTCCTCCGTTGAATTTCGGCGAAGTTAGCGAATTAGCCGTCTTCGAACCAGAAGAAAATGCTAAACCTGGTCAAGAGACCATGAAGGGCAGAGAGGAACTCTGGCGCTAGGTCTGGGACATCTATTTCTAGTCTTGTGGACCTCTTAGGAATACTCTTCCGCTTCCGGTTTGTATGGGAAATCATGATATAGTTTCGAGTGCAATTTGGAATTAATTTGAACGAGTGAGTTTTCAAAGAGTTCAAAATTGCTTGAGAAAATTGCCGTAGTGCGAGAGAAACCATTTGATTTCTTGTAAAATTTCTCATGAAATGAAATGGGCTTTGAAATTTGCATATCCTTGAATGAAAGTAAAGCTTTGCCGTATTTGTCAGCAAGAACAGAGCTGAGAGTTATAGATGGGTTTGAAAAACAAGAATAGCCATCTGAAGCTTTTACGTCACGCAATTCATATGCAATGAATTGTGGGATATGTTTGGGACAGACAAACAAAATGGCGGAGTGCCTGGTGAAGCTTTCTGCACAAGCAGGGGCAATAGTTCCTTGAAAGAAACAGGGGATAATAGCGTCGAAGACTTAAAAAGATGGATAGAGACGAGAGGCTTTTCTGTCGGAAGGCAGGAGTCAACTGCTTTAGAGATTTATACGAGTTTTCAAGGGAGAGTCGAAAACTGCCGTAAAAATGGTGAGCGAAGAAATTGAAATCGAAAAAATTTGAACTTCTTTTCAGTAACGATCTTTTGGTTGTCCATTAGAGTTTTTCGCATTTATATGAGCTTTATTTTTACGGCAAAACAAAATTAATGAATTGGTAGCAGCAAACTGAGAAAATTGGATGGAGAAAAGACGATGTTTAGCCTGATAAAACTAGTAGATTACCAGGCTCAAAACAACAAAACCAAACCAAACTGATGTCAGTTAAAATAATTCATATTATTCAATTTATTAAATATATTTCCATTCCTGTTAGCACTTTCTAAAGTGCAAGCAACAAGCCAAAAAAACTATAAACTTAGTTTTTCGTTCAACATTTTTACGGCAGTTTGAGCTGTCTTGAAAAGTACGTAAATCTCCAAACGTAGTTTACCTTTTGACATCCTGCTTTCCGACAGAAAAGCCTCTCGTCTCTATCTATCTTTTAAAGTCTTGAACACTATTATCCTCTGTTTCTTCCAAGGAACTATTGCCCCTGCTTGTGCAGAAAGCTTCACCAGGCACTCCGCCATTTTGTTTGTCTGCCCCAAACATATCCCACAATTCATTGCAGGCAAGATTGGCGTGACGTAAAAGCTTCAGAAGGCTATTATTTCATTGTATTGAAAAAACCTAGGAGAAAAAAAACTCACTTTACACCTGTAAAAGACTTACAAAGTATATTTGGAAGAAATGCAGAAGATGAAAAAGATTCACATAATACTTCGGCTGAGCACAACATCAAAACATGTCGCTGAGAAATGGATTTCTTCAATTAATGAGAGACTTCTGCAAAGGTGCATATTAATCCCAATGTGAAAAGACTAAGAGGAAGTTAAAAACTGCTTAAAGTGGTGTATTCAAAGGAGATTTGCTTTTATATGAGCTTTTTAAAATAGTTTTAACGAGGAGGATATCGGTTTTCAAGTTATTTCATTCGGGGTCGCTTGGAGGAATTTCGATAAACAATGCAAAACAGAGTTTTTGAACTTTTGCAAAGTTCAAAATTAAAGGACAGCGTGTTGTTGTCATTATCGTGTTGTGATTATTTGTTGTTGTGATTATCGCCGACAGTAAAGAAAGATTTTCTTTGTCTATATAATAAAAAGAAAATCACACGGCGTCGCGAAGATATAAAGTTTATCTTCTCGTGTTAAAAACAATATATTACTCGTTCGCTGCGCTCAACCGTGAAATATTGTTTTCACCACTCGAAGATAAACTTCATATCTTCGCGACGCCGTGTAATATCGTCTATGTATTTGATTTTGTGTTTTTGTCTTGCCGCGCCGCGCTAGCTGTCGCTTTTTACAATCTTCCCTACCCTTCCTCGCTTAGTAGCATTTTTTTTTTCACAACGAAAATGTACTAACAAGGTAGGCAACTTGACGGGCTTCCTGTGAAAAATTTAAGGGTCGACGAAGAAAAACCACAAACGTGACACTAAAATTTGACTCCGAAAGAAAAAACTTAACCAAAAGTTGAAATTACATTTAATTAATCTCCAACATTTTATAGGTTTTTTGAAAAGAATAGCCTTCGAAGAAAGCTTTTTTCGCGATTTTCCTGCTTTAACGATGTGCCGACAGTTATGATAGCATCCGAGCGGGACTGAGCACGAGAAAAAGGACTCTCCCTCCCTCCCAAAGGCATTTTTCGGAAACAATTTTATGATGTTCCCCTGAACCAAAAATGTCTTTGGGAGGGAGGGAGAGTCCTTTTTCTCGTGCTCAGTCCCGCTCGGATGCTGTCACAACTGTCGGCACCTTAATGACTTTTTGTATTCAACTACACAGAAAGTCGATTTTCAGCGTTTTTTCATTTTTGGTCTTTCTTGTATAAAAGAGTGCAAGGCTGCCGACTGTGAGCCAACGGCAAAACTTCAAACACCAAAAAATAGGCGCGCATTGCACGAGTATTAAGTTTTTACTTGAAAAAACACATTCATATACAGACTATATTACTAATCTGCATCAACAGTGCATTCTGGAACTGTTATCTCAGCCAAATAACAATGAAAAAAAAGAACCACAAACCATGAGGTCTTTGTTTCCCAGTGTTATTTAACTGAGATAACAGTCCCAGAATGCACTGCTGATGCAGACAAGTAACATAGTCTATAGTACACACGCGTATGTTGTTGTCAAGTGTCAGAGAGAGGGAGAGAGAAAAGTTGTGCCCATGCATTCGCCTAAATGTTTCATGCTTATATTTTTTATTGATTGTTTTTTGTGGTACAGCCCGGATAATTTATTTTGATATTCAACAACAAGTAAGACTTATGTAAAAATGTAAATGGGTAAACTAACCTGATTTTTTTCACTGTAAGGGCAAAAATATTCTTCTTAAGGACGTTCATGGGCAAAAGATCCTCTAGACAGAATTTTTTAAAATTTTGCATGATGAAAGAAAAATATATAA
>JAAAQI020147291.1:0-11194 GCA_011800005.2 Stichodactyla mertensii
AAATCTAAATCGGTGACCTGCCCTGATTTTTTCACTGTGAGTTCATGGTGTCTAAAACCTCAACATATCAAAAAATGGTAGGTCTTCGAGCTAAATTTTAGGAAAATCGCGAAAATGTCGCAAAACTAGGATCGTCAAGCACGGTAAAATTGTGCTGTTTTTGAAAGTTTGTCTTTGAAAATTCATTCTTCAACACAATAAAATGAGAAATTTTGGATTTATTACAGTGTGTTAACTTATGTATCATTTGAAAGTATTGGTTTAATTATTGAAGACCGCAAAGAGTTTGTGATTCCATTATCCTATTTTGTGCGAAAAAGATGGCCGCAAGCCCAATCTTTGAAAAATCATATCTTTTAAATGAATTTGGTGACCCCCATTTTTTATTTCATTTTTCTACTCAAGAACTCAAAATTGATATTTGTGCCAAGTTTAAAAAAAAAAATTTCGACAAAAAATTGCACGATCGCGTTACCTTAAGCTTTATAAAACACAACAGAACATGAAAAAAAAAAAAGCGCTTTATAAAGCTTTTATAAAATAAGATATGTACTATACTTCTATGGAAACCATGTTTCCATGCTATTACATCACACGGTTTTTAGCCAATCAGAGCGCACGCTATATCGTAGATTTTTATAAATTGTTTTATCACCACTGGTGCACCATTCTAATAATAACCTATGGAGAAAGTAATAAGATTTGATTGGATTAAGATATTTGGATGGATTCTAGTGGTTTCTGGCTGGAGCACTTACCATCAGCGGCCAGGTTAGTAAGGCATACGGAAGCATTCGATTGGATGAGAGATTTGGGATCCGTGAGCATTGTGATCAGTTGTTCTATCCCACCCTTTTCGACCACGTCACTACGAGAACAAACAAATAATAACAATCTTAATCATTGTAACTTTACTTGGCACTGAATGAATCTAGGGACGAGTAAAGTGGGTAGGGGGTGCATATAGGCTTTATTTGGATGATGACGAGGGGGATGACGATGAAGATGATGGTGGTGGTGGTGATGATGACGATGACGCTGACAGCAGTGGTGTTAGTGTTAGTAGTGATGGTGATGGTGATGTGGAGGAGGAGCAGGAGGAGGAGGAGAAGAAGAAAGATGGTGATGGTGATGGTGAGGATGGGGATGGTGATAAGGAGGAGAAAGATGAGGAGGAGGATGGTAGTGGTGGTGGTGGTGGTGGTGGTGGTGGTGATAATGATGATGATGATGATGAGACAGTGTTGCTGTTTGGCTTCTAGTATTTTTCGGTCACCACATTTAACAGTGTCAACAGTACACGAACCTGCAGTTTGGAGGATTTGACGTTGTAAGATTAGCCAGCGCAAGAGTAGCAGCTTCACGTACTTCAGGGGATTCACTGTTAAGCAAGTTGATGATCGGCTGAATGCCCTCTGAGAATAAAACAACCAACATATGTTGCATACCTTAACTACCATAGAGCAGATTTCGTATGACTGTGAAAGCTCGCGTCACGAACACGGTCGTAACACGGCCAAGGCACGACAAGGCACGACAAGGCACGTCAAGGCTCTACAAAACATCACGGTCGCGGCAGGGCACTACCGTGCCTTGAGCTTTCACAGTTATACAAAATCCGCTCTAAATGAAATGTCCTGTAGTGTTTTCGTGTGAAACATCCCATCACAACAATTAACTGAGGTTACAGCTAAAGTACAGCTATGAATTTGCCGTATCCTTTCTCACTCATGTGAAATCCGTTTTAACATGGTTTTTATAACCGCTACATGCAGTAGCTCAGCACCCTTACCTAATTTACCAATGGCATCTCTACTGCTGAGGTTTTCTGACATGACAGCCAATGCCATAGCAAGTGACGTCTGAATTCCAGGGTTCTACGGTCAAAATTTTTTCATCAGTTTTTCATCAATTAAAAATTGGTGTTAAAAATCATTCAATATGGCGGCGTACAATGCCATCGCAAATGATTCGTTAGTTTTTAAAGCGGTGTAAATGTACCCACTAAACTAGTACTTACATCTGTAGGTAACAGCGCAATCAGGGTTTTTTCACATTCCTGTTCGTGAAGGATTTTTCTGTTTTCAACTAAAAACACATAAAATTAACAATCAGAATAACCGTGAAACCATACCACACAATGATGATGGCGCTAAGATGATGACGATGACGATGAGGGTGATGATGATGATGATGATGAGGCCTGATGGTTGTGACGATGATGGCGATGGTGATGATAATGATGATGATGAAGATTTTCAGATAGTGATGATAATGATGATGATGATGATGATGATGATGACGACGATGGGAATTAAATTTGAGAATAAATATACTAATATATTCATATGATATTTAACTTACCGTTTTTAGCCGCCAGAGCGATAGCTTTAGCCTGCAGGATAAGGACATGAATAAGAAACATGCAGGTAATGGTTGGAACTCCAAGGGACAGCAGTGAGATAAACATCGTAGCATCAGTATCAACAATAACAAAGAACAACAATAAGAAAAGCAGTGTCAGAAGCAGCAGCCGCAACGCAGAAAGCAACGTACAAGAGCAACAGAAAAAGCAACCACGGTGAAGACGACAACAACAACAACAATAACAACGAAGCAGTGGAAAATATATGTCTTAGTTATCATCGTAGAGCAAATCTTACCGCATGTTGCTGTACTTCAGGGATTTGTGACTCGGCTACAAAGGCCAAAAACTTCTGTAAAGCTCCAGACGTCTGAACCACCTATTAAATGTATTTTCAACTTTCGCTTAGCGTGCGTCTGACAAGCTTTTATAGATAATTTGAGCTTTTACACCACAGTTTGTAACGGTCATAAGATCATACCTGCATACTTTCTACGTCTTGTAAACAGTTGGTCAAAACTCTTAGAGCATGGACGTGAAGATCATCAAACTCCTGGCACCAAGAATAAAATATTAGATTAAAGTAAAAATGCCAGGTTTGCGCGCTTTGCATTCTGGAGGTTGTGGGCACGCATTCAATTCAACGCCGAAAGGCGATTCAATATACACCTATTTCAAAAAACGTTGTCAAAGTCGGGACCAAAGTCTTGATATCTAATGAAGACTGCCATAGCTGCAGTCGAAACGTCATGTTGTTTTAAACTTTAATGCGTGAAAACTGTAAAGCTTTTCTATAGCTGAGTTTTCGGGCACACAATTGAACTGGCAGCCTGCCATATTTTGTAAAAAGACTCAGTAAAATAAAAAGTGGGCAAAAATCTGTTATTTTGTCGAGTTGTAAATATCGAGACATTCACTTACTTTATTTCCTACAAAATCCACCAGTTTTTCAAGTCCTTCCAGTTCACGAAGAGTATTCCTGTTTTCCGCTTGAACGAATAGACGAGAAAAGAATTTAGTTCATCAGTTAGCCACACTTGAGGAGGTAAAGGTTATGAAGAAATATACTGCGCATGTCATGTGTTCAAAAAAACAGCGTTGAAATGTACCAACAAAACACTAAAGAGTTTAACTGTATAGAAACTATCTTGAAACAATCGTTTCGTGGTTATTTCATCAAATCCAGGAAACGTCTCAGGTAACGTCCACACTAATGCGTTTCCTTTGGTAACACTTACATTTCGATGCGTTTTAGCCTTGCGCTCACACAAAAACAAGGGTAAACGATGAGCGTTTTCGTCGAAAACGCATACATTTGAAAACACGAAGGCATATCATCTTACCATCTAAAGTGATGTGTATCAAGCTTTCTAGAGCCAGTTGTTGGATGATGGCATATTCTGAACTTAACAAACTCAGCAAGGGAGGTATTCCTAAAACAAGAACAAAAAGGTTAATTTAGTTTCTCTTCTCCCTCCACCACCACCACCACCCTTTCCTCTTCAGCCTCCTTCTCTTTCTCCCTTCACAACCACTTCTTGCGCTTCCTTCTACCCCTTTTTACTGGCACTCCTCCCTCTTCAGCCTCCTTCTCCTTCTCCCTCCACCACCCCCTTTCGCACTTGCTACTTCCCCTCACTCCTTGACTTTCAACTTCTGAACATTTACCATTGAGCTCTCTGATTGCAGCTCTGCTGTGGTAGTCCTGAACAAGGTGACAGATAGACTCAACGGCATTTTTCTATTACAAAACAAATTTTGGAATTAAATGAAATTTTTTACCACTGGTCAATCTACCCAAGTATGTTAGAAGCAAAACGAAGCATATTAAGGAATTACAGTATATGAAATTAATATAAAATCAATTAAAACCATACCTGGACATCACAATCTGGTGATGATAGGAGTTTAATCAAAGGCTCCAATCCACCCTGCTCAAATATCTCTATCTTGCTAGAGAAATCAGCTGCAAAATGAATGTTGAAAAATAAGTTCAATGTTATTTATTAATAATATATTTTATTTATTTGTAGTTTTGTTTTTCAGATTATCATTAACTAGAGGCTAACTTTATTGGTATATAAAAAGCCCTTCAAGCACTCCCTTTTAAAACATCATACGAATTTGATAGCTGATCCTATTAAACCCAAACTCAACATAATCCATATGCCATATTTTTTCCTTGATGTATCAGTATTTTTTCAGTACAGGGTATGTACTGCCAATGTTAATCAGATAATACCACAGGTAACCCACCAACAAACCCTACTGTTAGTTTTTCCACAGGAAGCCCAACCATTATTAACCTATAATTACAAAATCACTAGATAATTCTTATCTTATAATACCAATACCTGACATGTTGGCAAGTGCTAAGCTAGCAAACTCATGGCAAAGAACATCCTCTAGAAGCACAAAAACAACAAAATTTTGGGGAAAAAATTCAGTCTGAAGGTACAGTGCATTTACTGAATACAGTATTTCATTTGACTCTCATTCTCAATAATTTATAATTTTTTTTTCTTTTTATACCTTCAGGTCCAAGAAGAGACACCAAAGATGAGACACTGGACATCTTCCTCAGTTCTCTATGAATAGTTACTAGAGCAAACAGAAATTTAAAATAGCAATGATTGAGATAGAGCAGATTTTGTATGAGCTTGTGGCATAAACACAGTCGTGACATAAATTCTAGAAGACAATTTGTAGACTATATCACTAGTCTGCTGCAGCAGTGCATTCTGGGACTGTTATCTCAAACAAAAGAACCACAAACCATGATGTCTTTTGTTCAGTGTTATTTAACTGAGGTAACAGTCCCAGAATGCACTGCTGTGACAGAATAGCGATATAGTCTGTGGTCGTGGCAAGGCACACTTTCAGCACCAATCATGTCAAAAGTTTGTGAGTCATACAAAATCTGCTCTGTCTTACAAAATGTAACACTTTTCATTCAATGTGAATGCACAGTTAGGGCTATGACACAGTGCTGGTCAGTATGGCACATTTTATGATCAGTTATATGAAACAGAATATCTAATTATTCCTGATCAAATATTTTTGTGAGTTTTACCATTGTGGGATAAAGTTCCAAGACACATTGCAGCATTCCTTTTGACCACTTTATCCTCAGAACCAATCAGACGCAAGAGAGGGTCCAGAGCACCAAGCGTCATCAGGAGTTGACGATTCTCATCACCTGAATTACAATACCACAAGAAGATCAAAATGAAATGATTGCATGTAAATGTTACATAATTAAGCTTTCTTGTCACACTTTGAGCTGAAGCAATATGGCCACGTTCGAGATATTAAAATTCAAGCATGATACCAAGGCTATCAGGAATAAAATGTCCAAAATTGCATTAAACTCAAAGGATCAGTAGATATACCACTGTAGATTTGATTATGTTGTTGTTCAGTAGTGAACTGACTAGCATTTCTTCCAAAATTTTCTAATAATTATTGCCAACAGGTACAATGTAGGAACATCGTATTATACATTATCAGACTTATCCCTACCATATAAATTTATTTGGTGATCTACTTGTTTGCACATACATGAAGTACCATGCTAATGAAGCCTCGCAATCAAGTCTGAATTTGAAGCTATCAAATCTGGCCTATTACAAAAGTTATGTGTTCCCAGCTAATTATCAACTACATGATTATTGTATAAATTCCTGAAAATATCCATACCACCCCCAGATGAGGCAAGCAGAAATTCCAACTGGTTTAAGGCAGGAGTGTGCGCGTGTGAGTGTGTATGTTGGAGGGAGAGCTTGACTTTCAAGGAATATGATTGGCCTTATAACAGGCCCATGGTACATACATGTATAATATGTGCCATTTATGGTATATTTAGACTTGGGGCATAATCACAGAGGATCAGGAATCATTGACCATAAACACTCTATAGTTGCCCCTAAGAATTCTATTCTAGACATGACAAGAGATCCTCATGATGTCAGTTTTTGGAAACCATAAGATAAAAGAACTAAAGTAAAAATAATTAATCCATGTACATAATGCAATGTAATAATGTTTTGAAGATTATTAAAGATAAGACAGTATAAGGTGGCAGTCATCATGATTTCAAAGAATAGCATGTCAAAAAATTTCCCCTGGATAGAATCTTTATGTATCTATTGCAAGCAAACATATCACTTACATTTTTCAGAGAATTTATACAGTGCTTCACAAGCTAGTTGTTGAATGTTTTCCTCGGGTGAATCAAGCATCAGTACAACCGTATGGGGCTTCTTGCTCACCAGCTCCAGTGGATCAAACTGCAATAAAAGTCAAGAAATTAATCTATTCCCTAGTTCCTGGGTTTCTTTGAAACAAAAATAACACATCAATAATTATAAAAGGGAATATAGTCTTTTTTCACCCTAGAGAAGAGGGTTTTACACAACGCAGTCTGCAACTGCATATGTAAAGAAAAATATAAATTAATTTTACACGTTTTTCGTACTCCTCGGCCTAAATTATAACGAATACAGCTTATAAAAAGGCTTACAGGGGATAAACTTGGCTCATAAATAAATACTAAAGCGTGGATGGTTTCATTTTTAACAACTTTTCGATAATTTTGACGTTAAAATTTCAGGAGAAAGTGAGCAATTTACCTCGTCTTTGGGAGGTGCCTCGGGCTCTTTCGTCTTCTTCTTACCCATATTCCTAACTCTTACTTTCTATCCTTTTGGACTAAATTATATGATTTGAAGAAGCAAAAAAAATGGCCAAATTCGTCTTTGAAATGATTGAAAACTATTTTCGTTGTTTGGCAGCCATTTTGAAAACTTATCGTAGTCATGACAACGACGGGTTGTTTGCATAGCACAGGAAACCCAAAATTGCTTTACACTTACTATCTACGAGAACGTGTGGTATCACCAACTTTTGAACAAGCTATCAACATGATTTGTTAATATTTTATGTTTAAAAGCATCAAGGACAGAGAGCCAAATAAAGTCGATAATTTCTTCAAAAGTTAGTAAATTCATATGGCAATGAGATGGCAATCCGATAACAATGTCCGAATGATTTGTAACGCAATACCGTAACGCAAGGTATATCACATGATATACAATCGGTAAATCGAGTAGAGCCTATGCTTTGATTTGTGATGACGTTATAAAAACGGTTGACCGCGTTCAAGTGAGGAAACCGCTACTACGTAAGACCTCCGTCTGACGTCATCGTTTGCTTTGGTATGGATGGTATGAAACGTTTTTTCAAATCTTGTTATGTAGTTGTTGATGTTGATGATGATGATGATGATGGTGTTGTTGTGTCGTTGTGCTGGTTGGCGTTGTTGGCCTCGAGAGGAGGTTTGTTTGTGTGTTTAAAGGTGCAACAGCTAGCAGAAACTTTCTACTTAAGATGAATCTAGCTTTGTTCTTGCTTGTCTAAGGATGCAAGGACCCTGAGTAGCCTAAATTCCGCTTTAAAATAAATTGATTGGTTTGACTGATTGTTGCTGGTTGAAACTGGAAATTTTTTCACCGAAATCTAAATGCGTCAAGACCTATGCATCGGTAAATTTCCGGAATAAATCCTTATCATGTTTGATCAAGTGTGTGTGTGTGTGTTTTGTTGTTGTTGTTGTTGTTGTTTTTTTTTTTTCCGTTTAATATAAAAGCAAAAATCCGACGAAGATGTTCAAAATGACCCCCAACTTATTTGTACTTTGATAGCAAACAGCTATTATTACAACCTTAGTAAAGTAACTTAAAATAAACCTTTACTGAAATCGCTTAAAATAACTTTCCATTTAAGTCCACGTTTAAGTCCAGTGGCATTGATAATGGCCAATATTTTCTCCACGGTCTGCAAAATTTAAATAAAAGTCTTTTAAATCCAGTTGGTCAGCCTTAAATCAATTCAAAGAAGAGTGAATGATCACCTTACGAGTCTATTTGTCTCATTTCTAGGTTTTAACAAACACCACAAATTCTGTGAGATTTCTGCTCAAAGGTAAAATGTTGTCTAGTAAGCTAGTAGCCATCTTTCTTGTGGTGTTCTTGGCCTGGATAGAAGCTGTTCCTGTTCCACTGGATGAGGAGCTGGAACCAGTGGCAGCTGATTCTGATGATGATGGGTCTGATTTTGTTCCAGGTAAGATGTAGAGTAGACATTTTTTGTGTTCCCCTTCCATCTTCTTCTCTTTGTTCTTGTTTTCTTTTCCTGGTATCGTCTCCTCCTGCATCTTCTTCTTCTCTTCTTCCCCCTTCTCCTTCTCCTTCTCCTCCTCCTTCTCCTTCTCCTTCTCCTTCTCCTTCTCCTTCTCCTTCTCCTTCTCCTTCTCCTCCTTCTCCTTCTCCACCTTCCCCTTCTGCTTCTAGTTCTTCTATTTCTCGGCTTTTATAGAATATTTCTCTTCTTCTCGCTCCTCTTATCGTTTTCCTTCTCCTCCTCTTTTTCTTGATCTCTTTTCTGTTTTACGCCGTTGATATATAAAAAAAATCAGTTCGCAGTACATTCGACTTGAAGGACTAATATATTTATTCAAAAAGAAGCCTTATTTTAGTGACGATCAGTGAACTTTGTGTATATATGATTTAAATCAAATAGATGTTTGTGGGTTGTGTTAATGTTCATATCCAAACTAAAACTGATACTTCAACCCTTTGGTTTTTCAAATTTAATCAACCGAGCTTTCGACCTTGGCGGTCATCATGAGGGTTACAACTGGATTTCATGTCTTACAACTAAACAAAGAAAACATGCGTGTACATAAAGACAGAGGCAGATTTCTGCTCGGTTGATTAAGATGAAAAACCAAAGGGTTGAAGTATCAGTTTTAGTTTTGAATATATATGATTTGTTTTAAGTGCTACTTTCTTGTCAACTCGGTTGTACATTCGCCTCTGACTTTACATCAAATGAAGCTTATATTCCGTATTACTGATTTTGTTCAAATATAATAGAAAATGCTAAGTTAGGTGATAAAAATGACATTGGGTGGCAAATTCATACGGGTGAAAAAGTCAAGGTATTACGGATAAATTGTCTTTGTCGCCTTAGTACGAAAATGTCCGGAAATCCATAGTATGAATTTCTTTTCAAACGTCTTGCAATGATGTAAAATACAAAAGTGGTGACGATATATATGACGTGTCGAAAAATAAATAGACGAATTATCAACTAAATTATTCTAAAAGGGTCAAAGGAGTTTTTGATGTGTGAAATACTGCTTGCACAAGTGACACAGAGTTCTTATCACACCTGGGTTAGCGCACGCAACCACTAGCTATTTTAAGAGATGGTCATAACTTATGGCCTGGAGGGAGGGAAGGGTTGCAACGAGCGTGAGAGGGAGACGGACACTAAGGGGGCATCACATGCATTTGTCATATTTGGGGATAGTACCTCAGCTTTTTGGGACGTGAGGGGTATATTATTTTGTGTTGGAAAGGCACTTTGATATTTTACAAAAGACTCATACATTTTTGCCCTGCAGGGCCTTCAATTTCACAAGACAGTGAGAAGACAGAGGACGAAAACCTAAAGCAAATCGAGGAGATTGGTAACTGAGTACATTACTATATTATTATATCCATATCCACTGGATATGAGCAATCGCGCGCTCTGATTGGTTTCTCTACTACTAGGAAATCAGCTCATATCCCGTGAGTAGAAAAGAAAACAAAATGGCGGAGCATTTCGCCGACGTTATTTCGCTTTTTAAACTCGAAAATAATTAAAATTCTGCATTTCTCACAATCCAGTGGATGTGGATATAATAAAACAATTATTCCGACTCAATCTCGTCGTACATGGCTAATAGCTATGAGCTCATGTACGACTCGATTTCGTGGAATAATTGCTAAATATTGTTGTCATTTTTATTGTTCTTCTGGCTGAGTAGTTTTTGGTTTGAGGAATGTATAAAATGGACTAGGGCTAGGCAGGGAAAAGGGATTGATCAGCATACAGCTTTTAAGTTGGGACGTAATTCCGGGTCCAATTTTTCACAAACTGCTAAAATAAAGCAAAAATTAAAAATCTTGTTTGCAATCGATCCTTCACCTGCGATAATCGCAGTTCTGTACAAAAATTCCTGCTATGAAGAAAATATCGGAGAAAAAAAAATCTTCACAGAAATGATTTTCATTTTGGACTCCTGACATCACACTCTATAGTCCATATGTTACATAAGGAAATACCGTTATTTCTCAGACTCATTTGCACAGGGTTAGCCTCGTTACGGATAAGTAAGTCATTCATAAAAACTATTGAAATTCCGTGGAATTTAAGACTGTTAGTGTCATCTAAGCTATTCATTCCACACATCTTTGCTTTATTCACTCGTATAACGAGGCAAACCGACACAAATGAATCTTTAGCGTTTTCAAGTTTTGCAGTCGCGGTTTACATAGGATGAAAAAGGCGTAAGGACTGATCGTCTACTTAAAACTTGTCTCAGTGTGACAGAGCAAACTCTCGATTTATTGATATTTTTCAGATAAGGCGAAACAAGACCCACGTTGTGTTTATCTCTGTACTTTTGAATGCTCGTTGTATCACCAAGGAACATGCATATCTTATGAAAGGAAGTGTCAATGCATTGGTCATAATGAATAACCAAAATGACTAAATAAACATCCAGAATTTCTCCTGCTCAGTATTATAAAGGGCTGTTTTAAAATGAATTAGGGACTGCCTCATTACTTCTTCATTCGTGCTTCCAGGGAAGCACGTGTAGCGTAGTGGTGAGAGCACTCGCCTCTCACCGCTGTAGTCGCGGGTTCGATACTCGGACTCGCTATCACATGTGAGTAGAGTTGTTTGTTGGTTCTCTCCTGTGCTTCGAGGGTTTTT